>ML316640.1:0-21141 GCA_005239505.1 Nicotiana paniculata | reverse complement strand
TATGGAAGGCTAAGACGAAGCAAAGAAGACTATCAGAAAGTCAAAAGCTCGATCCTGAAGACCCATCTACCCAACGAGACAAGTGACACGAGCAGAATCGAAAGAAAACAAAAGAGCCATCCAAATACAAAGCCTAATGCAAAAACCAAAAACCTTCGAACATATTCAGGTTGAAAGGCAAAATATTAGTCACGAGAAAGAAATGTACATCTTTATACTTATTCAAAGTTGTTGTAACGAAAACAGTTAGGGGTAAAAGATCATCGTCAATGTACATACTCAAAAAATTATTCTCAAATAAAACAGTTATGGATGAAAGATCTAAATCCTTGTATTTGTTCAAGAAACTGTTATCAAATAAAAACAGTTACGAATAAGAAAACATTTCCCTCGTACTTATTAGAAAACTGTTTCCAAAAATAGTTGTGGGTAAAAACCCCAATCTTTATAAAAACTGTTACTAGTAAAAAATAGTTGTTTCCTTGTATTAATATCAAAAAACTGTTATGTAAGAAAAACAGTTACGAAATACAAGAGTACATCAAATCTGTTAAACAAAAACAGTTGCAAACGTGAGTTTTCAACGATAACCAAACACATTTAAAATGTCAAGGAAGTTCAAACAAAAACTTTCCTTGGAAACATTCTTAAACATGTGTAAAATTCCTATCACTCTATTGCATTATCATGAAGTTGAGACGTCTTCTTCATGTCAATTATAAAGGGCCTTCTTCCATAAACTATGCCTATTACAAAAAGGCACACATTTAATATGTCGTCGTGCCTATTACAGAAAAGGTACGAGTAGTCTAAAGCATTCCACATGCAAAACTCGAAGGTAAAACTAAAACCTCGAAAAATGAAGCATGCAAAAGACTTAAAGAGTGAAACAGAAACTCAACAAAAGTCGAACTAACATTAATATATTAAAACGGCTAAAACTAAGTATTAACTTATACTTAGCCGTATAAAATTTTTATATACATTGTGGTGCCCCTAAGTTGTCATTTGGGGACTTTAAAGAAATCCAGATTTACCCCCGATGGGACTGAGTGGTAACCACCAATTGATACGAAGAAAAAAAAGGGGGGTGAACCAACTAAATCTTTTCAAGAGAGGGGTTGAATTCACTGGCAAAAGGAGCAGGACCTACTAGGGATGAAGAGGCATGAGCGACTGGAATCTCACCATCAGGTGAAGAGAGGTTATGACCTTGTTGAGCCTTCTCCATGGCTTCCTTAGTTTTAGTTATTTCAGCACTAAGGTCAAAACCCTTTTGACTCATTTCCATCAATATGTCAAGGCAAGAATTCCTGTACGCCTAGCTCACATCGACAGCAGCCACCTCTTCCAGATCTTCATAATCCTTTGCCCATACTTGAAGCTCTGCTCTCAACCCGTCCTTCTCCACTTTCACAGCTTCATGGGCGGCCCTTAACGGTACAATCGACTCCTCTAAAGTTTGAGCTTTGTATAAAGCCTCACGAAGGTCTTCTTGAGTACGAGTGAGTGATTGCACGAGCTCGCCTGAGTATTCCTCCTTCTGCCACAACAAGTTTTTTATGTCTCTAATCTCCTCTGAGGCACGAGACAGCTGCTCAGTGAAAGAAGACGCCAGAACACTTTTGTCCTTATCAGCCTGACTGGAAGAAGCCTTCTCTACTGCCAGTTCTGCCGCCATGAGTCTCATCTGCCGCTTCAAGGTACTCTTTTCCTCTTCTAAAGCATCCATGTCAATTCTTAGGCTATCATACTGTGCTTTCCAATTATCAACATAGGCCTGCAACTCTTTTGTCTCCTGGTCCGTGTTTGAAATCCTCTTCATAAGCTCCATGCCTATAAGGTTAATCTACAAGAAATAAACCAGTCAGATATGGTAAATTTCATATACGAAAATGAAAGAGGATAACTTGCATCATACCTTCAAAGAAGTATGCACGACCTCATTGGCCCATGTAAGAGCATCATCGCTGGGTAGCTTTGCTTTCTCAGAGGAACCTATCAAAGGCTTGATCCACATTTCGGGCTCACCCATTTTCTTGAAAAGATTCCCCTCAGCTGGAACCTCTATTACCATATGCTGCATCTCTCTGCTGGAAGACCCTCCTTCCCTAACGGAACGCATGGAAGCAGGCAGAGATGGAACAACAACAGGCACGAAGGTTTGAGGAGCTGGAGAAGCCACGGGCAAAGCAGCAGGCACGGAGAGTTGAAGAGTCGAGGAAGTTGCGGGCAAAGCAACAGCAGAAGTTGAAATAGCCAGAGGAACAGATGAGACAACTTCTCTCAAAGAAGCAGGAAAGACAACAGCCAAAGGGACATCGTCAAGAGCGAGATCAACACCCTCATGAATAGGGAAATGTGAAACATCATCAAGGATAGGGGGCTCAATCACAGACACGGAAGGCAAGGTTAAGGCTGTAAGCTCATCATCTAAAACAACCCGCCTTCTCCGTGGCCTGTGCACTAAAGCACCTTCTTTTTCTTCTACGGAACGAGACTCACCAATCTTCCTCTTCGAGGAAGATGAACCAACAATAATTTCTTGGGCCTGAGCCAAAGACATCTTCGGGATATATGAAGCAGATACCCCACGAGCGGAGAACCCTATTAAAAGGGAAAAATTTAAACGACAAAGAAAGAGAGACTCGAGTAAGGAAAGAAGCAAGAACAAAGAGCTTCACTTACCGTGGGTCTTTACATTCCAAAATACCTCCCAGCGAGGTACTTCCAATATCTCTCTTCTGAAGGCACAATGGACAACAATTTTTCTACCCAATCATGAATACCGAGACATTCTCAACAGTATTCATGATTGTTCAGAGAAGAAGAAACAGATACGGTGTTAATAAAGCATCTCAAGTCAAAACGAGAAATAGTAAATAAATGTAAGCTAGCATACTCACGTGCGCGATTCCACTTCTCAGGGAAGGAAAGATTTTCTTCACCCACTAAACCCACAGTGGATACAGCAACATACCGGAGGTACCAAACCCTATCCTTATCATCTCCATGGGTTACCAACACTCTTTTTCTTCTAGCAGTCAGAGTAAAAACCCCTTCACGAAATAAGGTAGGAGAGTAGATATGAATAAGATGGTTGAAAGTAAAAGGAACCGAGGCTAAAGAAGCCAAACTCCTAAGACATGTGACAACTCGCCACACAAGCGGACCAACTTGTCCTAAGCAGATATTGAAAAAATGGCAAAACTCAATTATAACTGGGTCAATGGGGGGTCTAAACCCTAGAGTAAAAGGTACGTATAAACAAAAGAATATCCCCTCTTGTAAGACGTTATTCACTATTCGGAATATAGATAGGGAAGTCAGACCTCCAAAAGCACTCCCTACGAACAAGGGAAATCTGATCCTCAGTTATAAGGGTCAAATATCTTTCAACACTTTCAAGAGAAGAAGATTGGTCTACAAGAACTTGACTATCCCTAGCAAAAACAAACTCAGCAGGGACAATTTCATCGACTCCAGGTTCACGAAGGCGTTCACCTCTACCTCTAGACAAAGACCGAGAAACCCTAAACCTTGGAGAAACTAGAGATCTAGTGGAAGGAGAAGGAACTATCTGAGAAGAAGAGGATCCCCTCGAAGGACTGGATCCTAGACTTCTAAGTCTACCACCCCTCCGACTCCTAGTTGGAGCAGAAGATGGCGTTAAAATTTCAATATCAATTACTCCTTGAGGTTGGTTTGAAGAAGACATGTTTACAAAGGAAAAAAGAAAGTTTTTTACAAAAGACAAAGTTAGAAAAGTGTTTCATGGAAGAAAAGAAAGAAGAAAGGTATTTATACTTGAGGACAACCGTCAAACATGGGGAAAAAAAGAAAAATAATGATGAAAATTCATAATTAAATATGCCACTTCGGGACTGGCACAACTGCAAAAAGCCCTAAAAGGTGCCGAGTAAATGCAGAACCAATCCGAAAAGGACACGTGGTATGAGTATTAAATGGAAGTGACAAACGACGCCTATGGTGCAGAGAAAGATACAATGATTTGAGGAAAACGGCGGCAAAATATTCCCGCCATAAATGAATATCCACTTACCAAATATTAATCGTTAAATATATGGTAAGTGAGGGGACTATCTGTATTGGTAAAAAAGACTTTCACACGTAAGCCAGCTTTTGAAAACTCAGCCAATCACGTGGACACAGGAAAATGCGACAACTGGATATGATTCTTTGAAGAGGTACGGAACAAAGAGGCACGATTCAGTAAACCCTCGAGATTATCAGCCACGGGAAACTCAACCTGATCAAAACAGAGAGAAGGCACGGTCAGAATGAATCTAGACAAAGCTACGAGCAGATTCAAAGACCCACAATTGATTACTCGAACGTTATGTAACCGTACCACAATTACTGTTATCCTTTATAACGCCTCATTAATGTCATAATTCGTCATTAATGAGCAACAATAGCAAGATTCGTACGTTATAGGAATCTCCTATATAAGGGAGGGCAATACAGCTTGTAAAGGCATCCGATTCTCGAATATAACTAACTTCGCTTTTCTATTTCTGCAAATATTGTTAGTTATTCATTTTTCTCCATTTCCTTGATTATCAGTAACCTGTATTCATCTTAAAAATAAGATTTAGTCAAAGGGTCTATTCTTTGATTAAACAAGTGTGTCAGAGTTCACAGGGAACTCAAGGTCCCAAAGCAGTGCTCACACTGAGGGGGAATAACTTAAAGGTCTAGGAATGAAATGAAGTGTAGGAGATAGATTTGAAAAGGTTTTGACACAAAACAACACTGGATTGATTCAGTAAATAAAGAAGTTTTTTTTCTGAAAAGGTTTTGATCAGTAATGAAACAACTTGAATATAATGTAAACATCTTTGGAAAAGCAGCAAACAACTCGCACAGGTTCATCACATTCAAACATAGATTTCACTCAGGGACAATGGGATTGGGGACACATAGAGCACACAACATGATGGACACAAACTAGGCAGAAGCCTTGCAATTGGTTACAGGTAGTGGGACACAAACTTAGGAATACTAGTTTAGACATGGTCATACAGTCATAGATGCCTAGAGTATGGGATCAATCATGGTTGAAAACCAATCACAGAATCAGATTAGAGGGAGTGCTGGAGGGGGTAGGACATAATTACACATAGGTATAATAAACACATGCTAAGTAACATACAAGGCAATTATAGTATCCTAGGGATTGCATGCTGAGGCTATAAGGGAGGAGATACCTAGAACCAAACAACATAATATGCTAAACTAGTTGCAAGAAGGACAACATAACCATAAGTAAAAGGAAACCAGAAGCAGGATGCATCGTAATAACCAGAGAAACATGTTGTTTTGGAGACTTTAAATATAAACTGGAAACATACTAGTTGAAAACAGCAAATATAGAATAAGAGGCAGGTAGAATAGCTAGTCTTGGCTTCCAGCCAACTAGCAATAGCAAACAATCGAGAGAAGAATAGTAGATTGTGTGTGTGTGAGCAAGAGAGAATAGAACAAGGTCTCTGTTCGTTCTTTGTTAATGAAAGAGTAGTGTGTATATATAGTTTTTGAAAACCAGTAGTGAATAATACAGGAAATCAAAATAAACCAGTAATTAGGGACTGAGCATCAATCAATACACAATCAGTATAGGTATCCCTTAATTGAAGGGATTGAGTTCAAACGGCTAGCAGGAAAGACATCAAATAAGGAAAGTTCTCATATGTGACATGCATATGACATATAAGGAAACAATTTCAAATCAGTACAAGCATACAATAGAGGCTAGGTTCACAGACTCTAATTAAGGGAATGGAAATCAATTAACAGCAAATAAATCATGTAATAAGGTAAAAAATGGACTAAGGTCAGAAATTAATTAGTAAAGTCTCAAATCACAAGGAATCAGGGATTCAAACTAATAATCAGGAATCCTAACAAATTAAAACTATAGAGAATCAGGGATTCAAACAGGAGCAACAACAATCAAAGGAAATTAACACGAATCGGATAAATCACAAGCAAGAGGTCAGAAACCCTAATAGTAAAAGCATGTGAAATCAAGGATTCTCATGAACTTGTAGGGAAAACAGCAAGACAAACAGGACAGCAAGGAAAGAACAACAGAGGGTAAAACATCATGGAATCATAAAGCTCATACATATGCAAACAATATTGAAGACAAAGTCAGGTAATAATTTGGATAAGAGAGGAAAAATCAAATAAATTACTAAAACATAGTAAAGACCCTAGGATAATGCTGAAAACATCACAGGAAAATTATTTTAAAGCGGAGTCATGAAACCCTAGTTGAAAACGAAGAGTCATTTTAGAGAAAATCAGAGAGTTTTTTAGGGAAACAACGAAACAGCTCAAAACATATACAGGTCTATCATAGATCTAAAGAATCGGGAGAGTTTTAAACATTTAGGGTTTCAAAGAGAACCCGGAGAGATAAATAAAAACCTCAAATGTCGCTTGTTTAACCCCCAAAGGTCATAGACCTTGCTTGAACAGTCGGAGGTAGCCGGAGATGGCCGGAGGGTGATGAGCACAGGTCCAGGAGGTAGGAGGATTCAACCCAGGTCTCTTGAAGACCTTAGAGATGGCAAACATCGGCGTGAGGGAACCACAGGAGGTAGGAGGGTGGTGAGAGCTGCATGGTCTCCAGCGAAGAGACGGTCGGAGAAGGCGAAGAGATTCATCGGAGCCCAAAGAGACAGGAAGTCTCTAGAAGAGACTTAGAGAGATAGAGAGAGAATTAGAGAGATGAGGGACCGGTGAGAATGAGAGGGGTCGGGGGGGTTAGTCTAGGTTAATTAAGGTAAGTTGAATCTGGGCCGTTGATCAAAATCGATCAACGACCAAGATTAAATCAAGTCTGGATCGGGTATCTTTAGTGGGTTGGGCCTGGGTATTGGACGGATTTAGTTGGGTGGTTTGGGCTGGTTTCAATAGGTTGAAACTGAATTAAATTGGGCTATAATTTAAATAGGAAGGGGCTAATTGTTAAATACCCGATTAAATAGATAAATAATTAATCAAAATAGCTAATAATTACATAAAATTAAATTAATTCTAAATAGATGAAATTAAGGTAATTAACTAATATTTAAAATATAAAATGACTAACTATTGAATTAAAATGGCATAAAATGTAAACTTAGGCTATAGTTGCAAAATTATTGTAATTATGGCCAAATAATGCAAAATTGACTAATTTGTGAAATAATCAAATCCTAATAGGGTTAAAAATGATATATTGAGCTAGGAAATATTCTGAAATTATTTATAATATAATTTATGAATAATTATTGAATATAAAAGTACTGAATAAATTGGAAGAGAATTTAATAAAAATATGAAAAATTATGGAAAAACACCAGCTATTATAAAGAGTGATTTTGAAGGTATATGCAAATTTTAAAATAGTTTGAGGAAAAATTGGGTATCAACAGCTGCCCCTCTTTACCCGGGAAGGATGAAAGAATTGTCGGGTAAAGATATGACGGCCAATTTTGACCGAGTGGAAATATCTTGAAAGGTTCAGGCCGCACCCTGATTTCTGAGCTGCCTACATATCCCTGGTTTTACAGGAATCAGGCTGTATGTAGTTCAGGAGCCATCGGCGAAGCATACCGATGGAGCTTTTACAAGAATCTACGCAACATATAGGACTGATTGAATAAATAGCTTACGGGGTAGTTAGGAGAACTGGGGCGGGAACGTGCCTGCCATGATGGTTGTTGCTTGCTGGGTTACCTGGAAATGAGTAATACAAGCATATCGTGCGTAATTTAAACATGATGCAAATTTTCGTTGGACTATGAATGTTGTCTTTGCACGGTTAAGGATGATGTCTTTAGACCACGAAGTCCTGGGCCATGAATTTCTTGATGCAGGATTCACAGGCCATGAAATGATGTTCTCGGGCCATGAAGATGGTGCCTCCGAACCATGATGCCTTTGAATAATGATATGCAAACTGATAAAAGAGGTCCTCAGGCCATGACATGGTGTTCTCGAGCCATGAAGATGGTGCCTCCGAACCATGATGCCTTTGAATAATGATATGCAAACTGATAAAAGAGGTCCTCAGGCCATGACATGGTGTTCTCGAGCCATGAAGATGGTGCCTCCGAACGATAACGCCTTTGGATAAGTTGGCGATATTCTAGCCCATGAGGATGCAATAGTATGATGCTGACAAGACATAGCTTAGTCTTGCGAATTAAAGGGGCAGAGCTTAGCCCAAAAGGAAAGCGCAGTAAATAATTCTAGAGGCATTGGTTGCTTTTAAGAAGTAAATGGGAGGCAGCGTTTAGCCTCGGGGATTTTGAAATTTTGTGCCTGCATCCAAAGAAAGATCGTGAGTTTTGTAAAGGGGGAATGTTAGTTTGCATTCCCGCTGGCTCTGCTTGGCTCGTTTGCTTGATCATGATGATATGTCTGTATCATTGGGGTAGCGTTCGCTAAACAAATTGTTTTAGAAAAATAAATATGCATGATTTTGTAAAAGTATAATATACTAAAATAGTTTTAGATGAACCGACTACGTGACACGGCTTGAGACATTGCAACCTATCCTGCTGCAGAATTTAGAGGTTCCTCCTAAAAAATTTTGCCCCAGTTTGCTGGGTGGACGCCTCTGACTGCTGCTCGTGCGGCGATTGGCTGAACTTGCTTCAGAATTTTGAGGGTCCTCCTTAAAATTCTGCCCCAATTGGCTGGGTGAATGCTTGTGGACTGCTGCTCGCTTCAGAATTTTGAGGGTCCTCAAAATTCTGCCCCAGTTTCCAATTGCGGGAAAAAATAGATTTTTATTAAATTGTGACTGAACCCATAGGGCTGCCTACGTATCCCCTCTTAAACGGGAATCAAGTCAGGCGTAGTTCAATTTACATCACTGAGAAAGCATAAAGATTACACATAGTAGCGCTTGGCTGCATCTGAATTGATAGGTTTCGGCCAAACTTCTCCGTCCATTTATGGAGGTATGAGTGCTCCTCTTGTCATCACTCTATGAACCATGTACAGACCTTGCCTGTTGGGAGAGAACTTCCCCTTGGCTTCATCTTGATGCAGAAAGATTTTCTTTAACACCAGTTGCCCTGGTGTGAATCGTCTCGGCTTGAATTTCTTATTGAAGGCCCTGGCCATTCTGTTCTGATATAGTTGACCATGACATACTGCATTCATTCTCTTCCCGTCTATGATAGCTAGTTGCTCATAACGGCTCCTTACCCACTCTGCATCACTGAGCTCAGCTTCTTGTATAATTCTTAGAGATGGAATCTCCACTTCGGCAGGAATAACAGCCTCTGTACCATAAACTAGCATATAGGGAGTTGCCCATGTTGATGTGCGGACAGTGGTGCGGTATCCCAATAAAGCGAATGATAACTTTTCATGCAACTGCTTGTGCCTTTCTATCATCTTCCTTAGTATCTTCTTGATATTTTTGTTAGTGGCCTCTACGGCTCCATTCATCTGAGGTATGTATGTTGTGGAGTTTTTGTGTTTGAACTTGAGAGTTTCACACATATCTTTCATCAAGTCACTGTTGAGATTAGAACCATTGTCGGTGATGATTGACTCGGGAACTCCGAACCGACAAATAATGCAGTCGCGGACAAAGTCAGTCCCAACTTTCTTAGTAACTGCTTTGTAGGAGGTCTCTTCGACCCATTTATTGAAGTAATCAATGGCGACCAAAATGAACCTGTGGCCATTGGAGGCGGCATGCTCGATTGGTCCAATAACGTCCATACCCCAAGCGGCGAACGGCCATGGTGAGATGGTTGCATTGAGCTCACTTGGAGGCACCTTTTATCATATCCCCATGTATCTGGCAGCGGTGGCACTTCCGAACATACTGGATGCAGTCTGTTTCCATAGTCATCCAAAAGTAACCAGCTCGGAGTATCTTCTTTGCTTGAACAAAACCGTTCATATGTGGGCCACAGGTCCCAGGATGAATTTCTTACAGCAATTTTGATGCTTCTTTTGCGTCAACACACCTTAATAACCCCAAATCAGGAGTCCTCCTATACAGGATTCCTCCGCTATGAAAGAAATTGTTGGAAAATCTCCAAAGTGTGGGTTCTGAGTGGAATTTGCAAGCTCGGGGTATTCTCTTTTTGCCAAGTACTCATCAATGTCATGAAACCAAGTATTTCCGTCTGCTTCTTCTTCAACATGGGCACAGTAAGCTGGTTGATTATGGATCTTTATAGGAATAGGGTCAATGAAATTCTTGTCTGGATGATGGATCATTGAGGACAAAGTAGCCAATGCATTGGCGAACTCATTCTGGATTCTGGGGACGTGCCGGAACTCTATCTTTGTGAACCTCTTTCTTAATTCTGTACGTGGTGCAGATACAACAATATCTTGGAATTCTTTGTTGCCCATTCTCCTTGTACCTGATGTAATCATCGATCACTAACAACTCCTGTACGTTCATGTCAATGGCCATATTGAGCCCTAAGATGCAGGCTTCATATTCGGCCATATTGTTGGTGCAAGGGAAGCTGAGTTGGCGGATATCGGATAATGCTGACCAGTCTTTGATACTAGGACTGCTCCAATACTGGCTCCCTTGAAGTTTGCTGCTCCATCAAAGAACATCCTCCAACCATCATAGGATTCTGCAATATCTTCTCCTATGAATGATACCTCTTCATCAGGAAAATATGTTTTCAGGGGTGTTCGTATTCTCCGTCTACGGGATTCTCAACAAGATGGTATGCCAGAGCTTGTCCTTTAACTGCCTTCTGAGTCATGTAAACAATGTTGAATTCGCTCAGCAGGATTTGCCACTTGGCTAGCTTGCCAGTGGGCATGGGGTTCTGAAATATGTACTTTAATGGATCCATCCTTGATATGAGATATGTTGTGTAGGCACAGAAGTAATGCCTCAGCTTTTGGGCTACCAAAGTTAGAGCACAACAGGTACGCTCTAATAGAGAATACCGAGCCTCATATGGAGTGAACTTCTTGCTGAGGTAATAAATAACTTGTTCCTTCCTTCCCGTTTCATCGTGCTTCCCCAGAACGCAGTCAAAATCTCCATCTAACACGGCAAGATAGAGTAACAGAGGTCTGCCTAGATCGGGAGGTACTAGGACTAGAGGTGTTGACAAATATTCCTTGATTCTATCGAAAGCCTTTTGACAATCATCGGTCCACTTGGTCGCAACGTCCTTCTTCAACATCTTAAAGATTGGCTCACAGATGACTGTAGAATGTGCTATAAACCGGATGATGTAATTAAGCCTCCCCAAGAAACTCATCACATCTTTCTTGTTCCTTGGTGGTGGTAGTTCTTGAATGGCTTTGACTTTTGATGGATCCAATTCTATTCCCCGGCGGCTTACAATAAAACCCAGGAACCCCAAATGCACACTTCGCGGGGTTTAGTTTCAGATTGTATTTTCGCAATCTATTGAATAACTTCCCCCAAATTCTCCATGTGATCATCAACTTTCTTTGATTTGATAATAACATCATCCACGTACACCTCGATCTCCTTGTGAATCATGTCATAGAATGTGGTGGTCATGGCCCTTATGTAGGTGGCCCCTGCATTCTTTAGGGCGAATGGCATCATCTTGTAATAATACACTCCCCACGGCGTGATGAACGGTATTTTCTCAGCATCTTCCTCATCCATCCAAATCTGGTGATAACCAGCGAAGCAATCTACAGAGGACTGCAATTCATGCTTGGCGCAGTTGTCAATCAGAATGTGTATATTTGGTAAGGGAAAGTTGTCTTTCAGACTGGCCCGGTTGAGATCCTGGTAGTCGACGCAGACTCTGACCTTCATGTCCTTCTTTGGCACGGGTACAATGTTGGCTAACCATGTCGGGTACTCCACTACCCGGAGAACTTTGGCGTTGATCTGCTTGGTAACTTCTTCTTTGATTTTCAAACTTTGAACTTTCTGAGCTTTTGTTTCACCGGTGGACACGTTGGATTGTTTGGCAGTTTGTGAGCCACAATAGATGTACTTAGACCAGTCATGACATCATACGACCAAGAAAATACATCCTCATACTCTTTTAAAAACTCCGTGTATTCTTTCTTTTCTGATGGTGACAAATGAATGCTGATACGAGTCTCCTTGACGCTTTCTGAATCTCCTAGGTTGATAACTTTGGTCTCGTCCAGGTTGGACTTAGGTCTGTTCTCAAAGTTCTCAACTTCTTTGACAATCTCGTCAGGTATGTCGTCTTCGTCTGAATCAATGTCTATTCGATGTGTTGTCTATTTGCATGTCACAGTCATCGGTTCATCAAGACAAGGAATAGTAATGCTATATAAATAAAAGTAATGAGAGGAAACAATAGCAATAAATATCGTATTCATAAGAGAAATTTAGAAGATGCTTTGATGAATTGAATAACTGTTTTGAACATTGAAGATCTTATTGCAGAAATTGAAAAATGCAGGAAAAGGAAAATCATTTAGTAAATAAAACAGTAAATAATGCTTGTTTTAGCTTTTCTACCCCGAGGCTCGTCAGGCTTTGGTCGTCTTGATAGACCAGTTCATGAGATATGTCCCCTTGCTTACAGTCTGTATAGAAGGGCCTTCCTCCCCTTCATCCTCGAGAACAACATAGCAATCCATATCCTCGTCCTCTTGGAACAAACTTCTCATTGCTGCAAGTGCTTCTTCTTCGTCTGGTCCATAAATAATGTCAGCCTGCTTGAAAGTCTGCTCAAGATGAGGTATCGGCTGCTCCAAAGGGTAATAGGGACCGTGCCAAGGTGGCGACCAGTCGTGGAATTCCTGCCAAGTATACTCGTACCCCAGACCGAAAGTGGTACCATATTTCTTGAGTTTTATGGGCTTTGTGATCCCTTGGAGGTTCTTACCGAGCCCTTTGCCTGGCTCATATCCTCTCCAGTTCAAGATGCTCTCAATCTTTCTATCCCACCACTTGTCCTTGTCGATAGCATTGACCCGCTCAATATGGTGGTAAGTTCCCCCGCCTATCTTCCTTTTTTCCGTCAATCACCGGAATAGTTTGACGACTATAAATGGGGTTGCTACCATCACCACGAATAATCACCTCTTGGTGGTTCCACTCGAATTTTACCGTCTGATGTAGCGTTGACACTATGGCCCCACCAGTATGAATCCAGGTTCATCCCAATAATAGGTTGTAGGATGCTGGCACATCTATCACCTGGAAATCCACTTCGAACCAAGTCGGTCCCATCTGCAGACATAGACTGACCTCCCCCATGATGGACCTCTGAAAACCGTCGAAGTCTTTCATATTGATCACTCCATCTCTTATATCATGTAGCCCTTTACCCAATTTCTTGAGTGTTATCAACGGACAGATGTTAAGACTAGAACCTCCATCGATCAAGATCTTTGTGATGAAATGATCTTCGCATTGCACGGTGATGTGCAACATTTTGTTGTTCCCCAATCCTTCAGGTGGTAGCTCGTCCTCATGAAAAGTGATTTTATGACTCTCCAGTACCTGGCCTACCATATTGTCCATTTCCCCGCTAGTGATGTTGTTTGGCACATATGCTTCACTCAACATTTTCAACAAAGCATTTCTGTGTGTTTCAGAATTTTGTAGCAAAGAGAGGATGGATATTTGTGCCGATGTCTTGTCCATCCGGTCGATGACTGAATACTCCTTAGCCTGTACCTTTACCAAAGGTCATCGGGACCTGTTTCGATAAGGGGAGGCCGGTTGGCAGCTTGCTTTCTTGATTCGGCCAGATGCTCAGGGGTGTAGACCCTACCAGTTCTCGTCATACCCTGTGCTGCGACAACTTCCTCAGACCTGACTTTGCCTTTCCTTCTCGCCTCGGCTGTGTAGTCCCAAGGGATAGAATTTTAATAGAAGGGTGGCATTGTTGAAATTGCCACCGGAATTGGTGCGACCATCCTTACTTCAAACGAAATGTGTGTTCGGGGTGGCAAGACTGCGACCTCGAATGGTGCAGGTGTATTTGCTGGAGATACAAACTCAACTTCAATTGGCACTGGTGACTTTGCAGGTGGCGCTGCTTCAAAATCAAATGGTATAGACATATTCACCTCAGCGTCCTCAGATGGTTGAATCTGGACTATGATCGGTTTGAGAGTGACTGCAGGTTTCTTTGGGTCATCACCTTCTGCGATCAACCCGATTGATCCCTCAGGATCCCAATCATCTTCTATTTCAATCATATGGATACCTCCACCCTTATGGTCTGGAAAAGGATTGTTGCGGACGTTTGGAGCGGGGTCTTTTGCCAAACTAATCTTGTTGTCAATGAGAGCCTGTATTTTGTCCTTCAGAGAGCGGCATTCTTCGATGGCGTGTCCTTTCATGCCGGAATGGTATGCACAGGATTTGTTTGGGTTAACCCACTGAGATGGGTTCTCAGGGGTGGCGGCAAGGATAGGTGTGACGTAACCAGCAGCTTTGAGCTTCTCATATAGGTGGTCAATGGGCTCGGCTATGGCGGTGTATTGCTTTGGAGGGCGATGATCAAAATTGGGACGAGGTCTAGGGAAGTTTTGGTGTGTAGGGGGTGAATGGTAATGGGATGGCTGGGAATTATAAGTGTGGTAGACAGGAGCGAGTTATGAGTGTCTGGAAAAGTAGGTTGATATGTGGGTGGCGGAGATTAGTAGGTGGGCGGTGGAGCTTGGTAGTTCAGTGAGGGTGCTTGGTAGTTTGGTGAGGGCTGGTAGGAAGGTGGTGGAGCTTGGTATGTGAGTGGAGGTGTTGGATAAGCTTGGTATTTGAGTTGGGACTTGGCTCTTTGTGCAATCATTACGGCTCCCACGTCTCTCTTCTTAGACATACCACCGGACTGTAAAGCCTTGTTAGTGGCTTGCAAGGCTTCAAAATTTGTGACCATACCGCTTTAATACCTTCTTCAATCCGCTCACCCAATTTGATGATGTCGGAGAACTTGTGGCCTTCAACCATCATTAACTGTTCATAATACTGCGGGTTTTGATCCCAGACAAAGAACTTGTTCATCTGCTCTTCCTCTAGATCAGGTTTGGCTTTAGCAGCTTCGGACCTCCAGCGAGTAGCATGCTCGCGAAACGTTTCTGTGGGTTTCTTCTTCAAATTTTGAATGTAGAACACAGCTGGTGCGTTCTTTGTGTTGAATCTAAACCTGTCCATAAAGTCAGACGTTATGCTTACCCAGTTTGACCATTTCTTGGGGTCTTGGCTGATGTACCAAGACAATGCGTCTCACTTCAAACTCTTCATGAACAACTTCATGCGGATTCTTTCATCCTTCCCAACGCCAACCAACTTGTCACAATAGATCCTCAGATGGACTCTAGGATCACCAGTACCGTCAAACATTTCGAACTTTGGAGGTTTGTACCCCTCGGGCAGTTCGACATCAATTTGTATACAAAGGTCTTCATAATTCAACCCTTCAATTCCCTTGGTTCCTTCAACAACCTGGACTCAGCTGGTCAGTTTCTTAAGCTCCTCGGCCAGGTTCTTGATAAGTAAGTCCTTTCCGTCACCTGTGAGATAGGCGGAGTGGAGTGGGTCACGGTTTCCACATAGATGGGATTGCTATAGGTGTGGAAATGGTCCTTTGTGGGGTTTTGAGGTTCTGGGATGAGTAGTGGAGTGTTATTTGAGGTGTGGCAAGCATTGCACTGCGTCGGGAGAGCTTGGTTCTTTGGGGGAGTGGCGTGATGGTGAGGTGCGGGATGATTTTACTGTCTTGGGATATTTTGTGGAGGTGCGGGGTTTTGGGTATTTGGAAGGTTGACGTCAGGGACATTGAGGGAAAATGACAGGTTGGCTAGATTCCGGACTTGATCGAGTTCTTCCTGAAACTTCAGCAATTTCTGTTCAAGTGGTGACATGCTTTCATGCAGGACCTGAATACCTCGGCCATCAGTGGCCTCTACCCGTTCAATCATATTCTCCTTTCTGGTGCCTCTGGACTCTTCCATCTTACTTTTGCCTTTGTCTTTGCCCTTAGGAGGCCTAAGAGGAGTAGGTGGAGGTCCCTTGGATATTGTGCGATAGGCTGATGATGCCAGAATGCACGAACTAACCTTTGGGGAGGGGAGTAAGAAAAATAAATAAAAACAAAAGGTAACCAAGTCAGTGAGGATTATGAAAAGAATATTGCGGTATTTAAACACATAATGCGGAAATGAAAAGCGCGTCCTAAGTTGGGAACCTCTTTGTGCCCGAGGTAGTCATAGCGACAAATTGATTTGGAGAACTTAAAATGCTAAATGCCTCATTTTATTGATAAGAAAAATAGACAAGTCCCAAAACGATAGATGAAAAATAAAAGTTACTAATGGCCATTGGCCTTATTACATTGATAGAGAAAAATAAAGACACTCTTATCTACTTGGTCCCAGAAAGACCTTCCCCAAACTCGGCATCCTTGCTTTCCTTGTACAGTTTTCCCGGCTCGCGAAGTCCCAGCAACAGTTAGGTTCTGGCTAGATATCCTCCTTCAGCTCCCTCAGCCTTTTGACAATTCTTGACTCTTTTGATGAACTTTTCTTCCAGCTCGACTATACCTCGTTCCAAGTACCCCCAGCCTCTTGTTGGCGTTGATAACCATGTCTTTCCATTCCTCGATCAATTTCTTATTGGACTCATGTATCTTGTGGTGATCATCCTCATATTCCCGGATCCTCTTGCGCAGTTGGTTGTATTTGACTTGTGCCTCGGCCCTTTCATCTATAACCCTGTGACCTTGGACGTACCCCGACTTGCTCTGGCCATCCAAAAACTCTTCTAACTAACCAAGATAGAAAGAGTTACAACCGGCATGATACCTGTCTGGCTCGATGGTGTCTTTCTCAGGTATAATCTTGCAGTGCCACAGGTGCTGAGCTTGGCACTTGTGAGGACTGTCATTATTTTGAAAGTCAGCTCAAAGATAGATCATCTTCTCGACCCTAGGGATGACTTGCTTCCTACCTGCTTGCGTCATAACTTGAAAAGGGACGTAAGGGTATGTCCCCCTTAGACCAATCAGTATCAGAGATGATGCATCTCGGGATCGAATGATGAACTCATATTTTTGAAACCATTCAAACATCCATTGAACTTGCTCTTTAGTCAAGTTATCAAAAATCTCAACCCATCCCTCGGCATTTTCAGGCTGATCGAACATGTCGGGGATATAATTCATTCGCTTTGGGTGATGGAAAGCGATGTGGTCATCCCACATTCTGCGGTGAATGTATTTTCGGTAGTCACCTCCTTGGAGATGTTCCATGAGCCAGAGTTGAAGTAATAAATTTCAACCTCCGAAATGCTTTGCTCCTTGTTGACACCTTTCTAAGGCCCGATATATGTCTGCAACGATCATGGGAACAATGCTGAAGTCTTTCCTATCTACCCCTTCCATTATCGTCTTAGTTACCATGGCTAGCCTGGTATGGATCCTTTCCTTCTTCATCGGTAACACGATCAAACCCAAAAAGCAAACCATAAACACGAACACTCGGCGATGGACGTGTCCTAGAGAGGTGATAGCAAACTCGTCATGGTAGGTACGGTATGATTTGTTGTAGCCATACCTTTCATACAAGTAGTCAAAAGGAATGTACAAATCCTCCAAACAAACCAATTCTGCATCCTTTTTCAGGCCCATCATTTTGAGGAAACTTTTGCCTGTACGGTTCTCAAGCATCAAGAACCCTGGAGTTTCCCATACTAGGTTAGCCAGCCCTCTTATCTCTTCTACCAAAGGCGTCATTTTGATGTTCCCAAAGCGGAACACGGACCTTTCACGAACCCAGAACAGGGTAGCAGCCTCTATTATCATTTTGTTAGGCTGAATTTCCAGGATATATGGTAGGTTTCCCAAGTGTTTCCTGACGATAGCTTTGTTGCTAGAGTGCAGATCCTCCCACCAACTCAACAGTCTTGGGTTGATATTGGAGATAATGCTGAATCTGTGGACTTCGTGCCTCATTTTTCTGCAAAGCAAATAAGGTTAGGCCCTTACCCTCACCCGACTCGACTATTTAACATCAATAATTAGCAGGAAGCATTTAGTTCTCCAAATAAATGCACAGAACGTGAGGGCGTCCGTTTGGGTTTAGGGAAACCCAGTGGACTTTGGATAAGGCTATCTTAAAAACTATCGTGGGGACAACACTTTAGCTCGACTAGGTCTGACCATGATGCATGCAACAGTGCAACATAGTAAGGTTCCTATGGGGTTTTAGACTGGTACCCTTGAGTGGACAACTCAAGGGGGAAAGGCACAGAATCGTCGACTGCACAGCTGATCGACTAGTTTTACCGCAAAAGCCTTTACGAATTTAGTGGGTAATAATATAGGAAGAGCACAACCACTCATCAAGTGTTGCTATGGTATTTTGTTTGGCACGAGTGGAGTATGAATGTTGAGCATGATTATGCAATAATAAGTATTAAAACAAGTTGTCACGTCTTTGCACGTTAAAGAAAGCGGTAAAAACAACAATAATGATTTAAAACAGTTACAAAGGATAACAAAAGAGACATGTCAGTTTCGTCTATGAGGAAAAGTAAATGCCTGAAGTAAACAATTCATTCCATGTAAAGGGAAGAGGAAAGGGTGCAGGTATTTAAACAAAAATAAAGGCACAAATTCACGAAATAATTTGAAATGGTAAAAGCCTGGATATCCCCAGCAGAGTCGCCATGTTGTCGCGCCCCCCTTCTTTCCCCCGAGCGCTCCTTTCGGGGTTCGGTTGAAAGGGGTTTATGACATTGGTTGAGACAACTCGTCCCTTTTGGGAAAGAGATTTGCATATTTTGAAGAGTCATCACCTAACGATTTTAACGGTGCGTTAGGGCACCTAAGGGTTTCAATTACAACTACATTACTAACCAGAGATTGGGAAAGGGCTTGAAATTATCCTAAGGGGAAGGTGTTAGGTACCCCTCAGGATCCACAAGTGTGGTTCCCGGCCAAATGATTTCTGTGAATCTATACGGCTTAGCAAACAAACAAATAAATGCTCAAATAAGAGGAGATTTAAGTCTTAAGCATGCATATGTTTGAAAACAGTAAAGAAAATTAGCTTTTTAGAGGATTACAATCTAAGCATATAAAAGGTATCCTAGGTTTATAATAATATGGATCACATCAATGCAATACCCTGTAATCACTCCTCGAAGAGGGGTTACACTTGGTATTAGCGCACCGGTCATCATATCCATAGTCTACCCTTTCCCACCCCGTGAAAGTAACTAAATCGAGTGTCGGTCTCGACCTCTATTGCATATTATTACCCGTCCCTTCCTATCAGTCCCGGAGGAAATTAGGACTTCTATCCTAAAGGAGGTGCTAGGCAGACCCTCAGGTTTTAAAGTTGAAAATGCTAAGGCGACATATAATGAACAAGTAGAACTGCAGATAAAGGGGGTAGCACATAAACAGGGAAAGGCTCAAAGAACTCCACACACAGTGCACATAAACAGCATGTCTCATACACAATTAAGGTCCAGATTCAGATCCTACGCATGGTGTCTAAGTGATAATAACCAAGACAGATTCATTGCATAACTCAGAGAGGAAGTGTTAATCAAGCTTGCCTACTGGTTTTAAGCATGCTGACAGTGGAACACTAATCAAAAAAGTCGATTACCTAAGGCTTTCCTAGGTGTAGGATGACACGCAACAATTATTCAGAATTGTTAACGACTCTAGGTTATTTATAGATAATAACATGCAATTCTAGGTGTTGAAGATTTGCAAGGACTAATTACCAGTTGTTTAGAACAGGGGACTGTTTTAGATATTTGTATTTAGACTAAGTTCACTTAAGTGAGTACGATCCTATAGCATGATGTCTAATGCAACATGATGCATAGTAACCTAAACAGGATTTCTAAATGCACATAAAATCAACAACATTATGCACCGCTTCAGTAATAGCAAAAGTACAGTTTGTTAATGTTATCCTAGGGACAGGATTTCTAAGTGCGCAGGCATGGTGAGACATGATTGCAGTTTATTTATCATAGGACATGACTTCTAATGAAGTTTCAGAACATGTTTACATGGACAGAATCATGTAATAGCAGTTTATTTTATTGTTATTATTTATCCTATAGGCAGGATTTTCTAAGCGTAGATGAGATGTTGAATACAATACACATAAATCCTAAGTAGCATGATATCTAATGCAGGGACACATGAACCTACACAGGATCTCTATTGCACAAATAGGGAATAAAAAAATCTAAGCATGGTTTCTACCCTTGTAATAGCTAGGCACACATAGTTACCCCTCCCGCTTCACTATCTAGCCCCATAATTATTTACAAATTATTACAGGCCAAGGATTATGAATTACACAACCAGAAATGAAAAATAAGAAGTTATTCTATAGGGAGCCTTCAATTAGGCCCAAATCCTCTAAACCTCATTGCCATATGGTATTCATAGCCTTTTCACAGTCCGGGTGTGTCAAAGTTCCCTAAGGACCTCAAGGGCTCCCGGACAACGCTCACACCCAGACTTAGTAACCAAGAGTTAAACATGTGCAGTGTGGAAATACCAGCCTCAGTGTGTCAGAGTTCAGAGGGAACTCAAGGTCCCAAAGTAGTGCTCACACAGAGGGGGCAGAACTTAAAGGTCTAGGAATCAAGTGAAGTGCAGGAGATAGATTTGAAAAGATTTTAACACAAAAAAATTACTGGATTGATTCAGTAAATAAAGAAGTTTTTTTTCTGAAAAAGTTTTGATCAATGATGAAACAACTTGAATATAATGTAAACATCTTTGGAAAATTATCAAAATATTCCCGAGAGCGAGTTATGTGCACCAACTCAATCTTATGTGTGGAATGTGTGTGATATGTGTGGTGGTCAAGATGGTCACTTTCAGGGTTGTGCTTATATTTCTTATCTTCCCCCAACCCCTTACTTTGATGATTCTCCTTTTTACTTTGAAGTTAATAGAAATAAATAACTCAGTGATGATGACTGGAAAAGGCTCGAGGATATGATGAAATGCATTCTGGAACAACTTGAGGAGTTACAACTTCGGATACAAAGGCAAGATGAAACTATTCGCAACTTGGAGGCTCAAACGATTCAACTAATTGAAGCTTTTAATGCTCAATATGCCAACAGTATGGATAGTAGCCAGGAGCAGTGTACATCAG
>ML316638.1:0-10712 GCA_005239505.1 Nicotiana paniculata | reverse complement strand
GGGTCGGTTGTACTAATGCTACACCTGCACTTCTTTATGTTGTACAGATTATGCAGCTGGACCTAATGGACATCGTTGGTGGGAGTGTCCTTTAGTCCATTCCAGGCGGCACCGAGGTAGTTTCGCAGGGCGTTCGTGGATCTCGGCATCCCTATCTATATTTCATTCTGTCATTTATGTGTTTTCCAGACAGATACATCATTTTATTTTGAAACTGTCGTTTTTAGTCAAATCTTAGACTGGTTCGTGAGGTTGTGACTCCACTTCTGCGTTTGTACTTAAAAGGATTTCTTCGTTATTAGCTATATTCATTTAGACTTATGCTAATGCTTCCGCACTTTTTCTCTATTATCTAGTCAGTGTTTGTTATTTTCACTTGTTAATACATCAATTCAGTTAATACGTTGGCTTGCCTAATGGGTGCAACGTTAGGCGCCATCACGGCCTAAAGGTGGGATTTCGGGTCGTGACAAGTTGGTATCAGAGCACTAGGTTGCTTAGGTCTCACAACTCACGGACAAACTTAGTATAGTTTGAGGGATCGGTACGGAGACGTCTGTACTTATCCCCCAGAGGCTGCAAAGTTAGGAATAACTTCACTTTTCTTCTTTTCTGTCGTGCAATTTGAAGTCTAAATGCTAATTGAGTTTCAATTCTATTCTCTCGCAGATGGCGAGAACGCGTGCTTCCCCATCTACCAGTCAGCAGCCCGATTCTCCTGTTGTAGCTCCTACGAGGGGCTGAGGCCGAGGCCGAGGCCGTATTAGAGGTCGAGGCAGGGGTAGGGCAGCAGCCCCAGTAGAGGACCCACAAGTAGACTTTGCCGGTGAATTTCCTACCCAGATGGTTCCAGTTGGAACAACTCAGGTCCCAGAGGGGTTCATTGCCACCCCGGTGCTTCAGGGCGCTCTAGCCCGCTTAGTGGGACTCAGGGAGAGTGTGGCTCAGGCCGGTCTTCTTCCTACTGCACCAGCCCTCTCTCAAGCTGGGGGAGGGACCCAGACTCCTGCTACTCGCACACCAGAGCAGCTAGATCCTCAGTTCCAGACTCTGGTACCTCAGACGGCCGGAGTAGCTCAGCCGGGCATTGTGGCCCCGGCAGTTGAGAGAGCAGCTATGTCAGCAGATTCTTTATGGAGATTGGATAGATTCACCAAGTTATCCACTACTACATTTACTGGTGCACCATTAGAGGATCCCCAGGATTATTTGGACAGCTGTCATAAGGTTCTTCGGAACATGGGCACAATAGAGTCCAATGGAGTTGATTTTGCTACTTTTAGTCTTTCGGGTTCCGCCAAGACTTGGTGGAGAGACTATTGCTTGACTAAGCCAGCTGGTCTTCACCATTGACTTGGGCTTAGTTCTCCGAGTTATTTGTTGGGATGTTCCTTCCAGTTACTCAGAGGGAGGATCTTCGGAGGCAGTTTGAGCACCTCCAGCAGGGATGTATGTCTGTCACTCAATACGTATAGCCCCGCCAGAGTTGAAGGAGTTGAAGGATCAGTTGCAGGATTTGTTGGATAAAGGCTTCATTAGGCCTAGTGTCTCTCCTTGGGGTGCTCCGGTATTGTTCGTCAAGAAGGAAGATGGCTCGATGAGGATGTGTATTGACTACCGGCAGTTGAATAAGGTTACTATTAAGAACAAGTATCCTTTGCCGAGGATTGATGATTTATTCGACCAGCTTCGGGGTGCTTCAGTCTTTTCCAATATTGACTTGAGATCTAGTTACCATCAACTGAGGATTAGGGCGTCTGATTGNCTCGCAGCCTAGAGGAGCATGAGCAGCACCTTAGAGTCATCCTCCAGACTTTGAGGGATAGTCAGTTGTATGCAAATTTTTCCAAGTGTGAGTTCTGGTTGAGTTCAGTTGCATTTCTAGCCCATGTGGTATCGTCAGAGGGTGTTCAGGTGGATCCCAAGAAGATTTTAGTAGTCAGAGATTGGTCTAGACCCACCTCAGCTACAGAGATCCGGAGTTTCTTCGGCTTAGCAGGTGATTATCGCCAGTTTGTGGAGGGTTTTTAATCCATTGCAGCCTCGATGACCAGGTTGACTCAGAAGAGTGCTCAGTTCAGGTGGTCTGATGAGCGTGAGGAGAGCTTTCAGAAGCTCAAAACAGCCTTGACCACGCACTGGTGTTAGTTTTTCCCACAAGTTCAAGACCGTATACCGTGTATTGTGATGCTTCACGGGTTGGGCTTGGTGCAGTGTTGATGCAGGATGTCAAGGTTATAGCCTATGCTTCTCGTCAGTTGAAGGTTCATGAGAAGATCTATCCAGTTCATGACTTGGAGTTAGCAACTATTGTGCATGCCTTGAAGATTGGGAGGCATTATTTGTATGGTGTGCCATGTGAGGTGTTCACAGATCATAAGAGATTACAGTATCTGTTCAAACAGAAGGAATTGAACATGAGGCAGAGGAGATGGTTAGAGTTGCTGAAGGATTATGATATTACCATTCTTTATCATCCGGGGAAGGCCAATGTGGTGGCCGATGCTTTGAGCTGGAAGTCAGCCAGTATGGGTAGTCTTGCCTATTTATCAGTCGGAGAGAGAACTCTTGCTTTGGATGTTCAGGCTTTAGCCAACCGATTTGTGAGATTGGAGGTTTCTGAGACTGGCAGTGTTTTGGCCTATATTATAGCCCGTTCTTCATTGTATGACAATATTTGGGCCAGGCAATATGATGATCTTCATTTATGTGTTCTTAGGGTTAAAGTCAGGCATGGAGATGCGAAACAGGTTACGGTTGATGATGAGGGAGTTTTGAGGATGAAGGGTCACATTTGTGTACCTGATGTGGATGGTATTCGTGAGTTGATACTTTAGGAGGCCCAATAGTTCCCGGTATTCTATTCATCCGGGCGCCGCAAAGATGTACTTGGACTTGCGGTAGCACTATTAGTGGCGGAGGATGAAGAAGCATATTGAAGATTATGTAGCTCGGTGTTTGAACTGCCAGCAGTTTAAGTACGAGCACCCGAGACCTGGTGGTTTGATGCAGCAGATTCAGCTTCCCGAGTGGAAGTGGGAACGTATCACCATGGACTTTGTAGTTGGACTCCCACGAACTCAGAGGATGTTTGATTGTCACGACCCAAACCGATGGGCCGGGACGGGCACCTGGTACCTTACTCGACCGAGTAACGTATCATTCTTATTACATCATCATATACACATCACATACGGGCATAATAGGCCAACATAATCATTTATAAACTCAAAACATTGGCCGACAAGGCCGTACAATATTCCACGTATACGACATATGTCTACAAGCCTCTAAGAGTACATAAATGTCATAAAGGTCGGGATAGAGTCCCGCAATACCAAACAGTACCCGTCCAAATCATACTAACCAAACAAGCACTCCGAAGCAAATGGAGCGCACCAACATCTTCCGCTGAGCTGATAGCCTACTTGGAGGGCTCTCGACCTGTCTATCGGGACCTGCGGGCATGAAACGCAGCGTCCCCAAGCAAAAGGGACATCAGTACGAATAATGTACCGAGTATGTAAGGCACATAGACATGGAAGAAATATAGAGCACATGACTCAACCTGTAAGCCTGAATAGCTTTGTAAATCATAAATTACTTTTAGTGTCATGCATATGCATATGAATGTCATGTCGTGCATAGGTACATGTTTCATAACATCACCAGCCTCTGAGGGCATCCCATCATATCATATCGGCCACAGTGGGCAAGATCATCATCGTATACCAGCTGATCAGGTGGTGGTACGTATATAACGCCATAACCTTTCCCATATCCTATGTACATATATGTACATACATATATACGCGTATATAATGCCGTTTGAATATACATACATATATACGTGTATATAACATCGTTTGAACCATATTTCAGCCACTGTGGGCAACATCATCATCATATACCAGCTGATCAGGTGGTTGTGCGTATATAATGTCGTAACCTTTTTCCATCTCCCATATACATATATTTACATATATACGTGTATATAACGCCATCTGGTCATGGGTCAATGTGCATATGTAAATGCATGAAATGCATATGAAATACGTCAATAAAATCTATCGGTACATCATAAGCCCATTATGCCTCTGATTAATATCATGAAATAAACTTTACCAACATACATATTTTCGAGACCCATGAAAAGAAGATAATAATAGTTCTCATGGGGAATCAAGAATATAGATACCCCTACTATTTATATGAATAGAGTAATTTATAGAAACTGTGTATTTGCTCGTTTCTTCAGTATAATTTGGACCACTCCAAAAGAAATAAGGGATAGCCTTAACATACCTGAAGTAGAGAAAAATCTGTATGATACACTTGGAAAAGGTTGCACTAAACGAGGGCTCGGGTGAGTTTCGGGTAGGTGTCGGGGTACTAAACTTAGGAAATTTTGGTGTTTTAGGCTGTATCTGGTGTCCAGTTATTCCTTCTCTGCGATCGTGGTGTATCGCACGAGATCGCGATGTTCAATTTGGGAAGGGGGTCAATTTTCTTTGTGCGATCGCAAAGAGCTGAATGCGAACGCGGAGCCTTAGGGTTTAGCTCTACGCGATCGCACCCCTATGTCCGTGATCGCGTAAGTCTCTTGTGGGGTTGGGGGCTGGGCAGCATTTGGCCTAACCTTAGCTTGAGGGAGTAGGTATAAGAGTCTTATTTGCTATGTGTAATTCATGTCCAACATATAGGTGAGGTGACAGGTACCTATATGTTGTGGTCAAGCATGCCCGTGAGTCGATCTTCGATGAGTTATTTAATGTTCTTTGATATTCTCCGTGTTGTTAATTATTGGGAACCTTGGAAATGGTACCTTGAGGTTACTTCATGACGTAGAAAATTACTGATTATGTGTTCGGTCGAGGATTTTACTATTAACATTATACCTCTGAGTGAGATTGGTTATAGCTGAGTCCCTTGCCGGGACAGTAGAATTTTGTTGATTATTTATGTACATTTGAAATATCGCATTGTTAAACTTTCACATCAATTGTTTCTTTTACACTCATCATGCACAAGGGAACATTCTGTGCCGAGTGATTATTATTTATGCACGAAGGAACATTCCGTGCTAATGATTATTATTTATGCACGAAGGAACATTCTGTGCCGATGATTATTATTTACGTACGAAGGTACATTCCGTGCCGATGATTATTATTTATGCACGAGGGAAAATTCAGTGCCGATAGATTATATTTATGCACGAAGGAACATACCGTGCTGGTTGATTATTATTTATGTGCGAGGGGACATTCCGTGCCGATTGATTATTATTTATGCGCGAGGGGACATTCCATGCCGATTGATTATTATTGATGCACGAGGTGACATTCCGTGCCGAGTCATTATTTTTTATTCGCGACATTCTGTGCCGTGTGATTTTGAGGTTATACACGAGGGGTCATGCCGTGTTTTCCCTTTCTATTATATTTGTTCGGGCTGATATTTCCTGTTTCACTTCTACATTTCCGTTAGTACTTGATTCTACTATTTTTGAAATTGTTGCCCATCTTATCCCCAGCATGTTCTTCCCCTTAACTATATTCTTGTTTATTTTCTGCTATATTATTGAACTGCACAGGTACAATTTCTTGTCGTGTCCTAGCCTCGTCACTACTTTGCCGAGGTTAGGCTTGGCACTTACTCAGTACATGGGGTCGGTTGTACTGATGCTACACCTGCACTTCTTTATGTTTTGTAGATTACGCAGTCGGACCCAGTGGACATCGTTAGTGGGAGTGTCATTCAGTCCATTCCAGACGACACCGAGGTAGTTCCGCATGGCGTTCGTGGATCTCGGCGTCCCTGTCTATCTTTCATTCTGTTATTTATGTGTTTTCCAGAGAGACACATCATTTTATTTTCAAACTGTTGTTTTTCGTCAAATCTTAGACTGGTTCGTGAGGTTGTGACTCCACTTTTGGGTTTGTACTTAAAAGGATTTCTTCGTTATTAGCTATTGTCATTTAGACTTATGTTAATGCTTCTGCACTTTATCTCTATTATCTAGACAGTGTTTGTTATTTTTACTTGTTAATAAATCAATTTAGTTAACACGTTGGCTTGCCTAGCGGGTGCAACGTTAGGCGCCATCACGGCCTAAAGGTGGGATTTCGGGTCGTGACACATCCTGTATAAATTTAGCTAAAAATGTGTTACGAGACTTCAAAATCCCCCGTTAATCACACCTCGATGTGCGTGCACATCCAGGGCACGTAGTCGGGAAGCCTTTATGTGGAAACTTTATAAAGAGTTGAATTTATAATAATTAATTGATTAAAGATGATTTTGGTTAATATTTTTGGTAAACGGACCCAGTCCCGTGGTAAACAAAAAATATGGGCTTGGGCATATGCCCGGAATCGAATTCCGAGGTCCCAAGTCCGAGAAATGAATTTTTAAAGAAAATTGTTTTCTGAAAATAATAAAGACTTTTGAAAATGAATTGTGATGTGAAACCCATGTTACCGGGCCTGTATTATGGTTCCGGAGCCCAGAACAGGATCAATATATATTATATGAGTTATCTGTAAAATTTGGTAAAAAACGGACTTGGTTTGACATGTTTCGGATCAAAAATGGAAAAGTTGATAGTTTATGAAGTTTGAGAAAATTCTATGGATTTTGGAGTTTAATTCATTGTTTTTGATGTTATTTTGGTGGTTTAATTACTTGAATAAGTCCGTAGGATATTTATGAGGTTGTATGGGTAATCAATCTTGAGCCCCGAGGGCTCGGGTGATGTTCGGGTGGGTATCGGAGTGCAAAAAGTTAGAAATATCTGGTGTTTTAGTGCATTTTCTGGTGTTTAGGGAATTACCCTATGCAAACGCACTCAAGGGGGTGCGAACGCACAGGGTAAAAGTGGGGTCTGGGGGCAGGGTTAAAAACACTTTATGCGAACGCACCATACTAGGTGCGAACGCGGAGGGGTAGTGGGGGTAGGCAGTGCGAACGCAGAGGCTTGGGTGCGAACGCACATAGCTTAGTGTGGGTCTGGGGGTTGGGTAGCATTGTCTTGTGCGATCACGTATAGTCTTCTACGATCGTGGAGCTTAGGGGACCCATCTACTGTGAGATCGCAACCCCCCTTCCGCGATCGCACAGGTATAATTCGCCCAGCTATTTTTAAAAGCCAAAAATCAGAATACTTATTAGGGGATTTTCATATTTTTCACCATATTCCTCTTCTCCAAACCCCATAGACGATTTCTAAGCCATTCTTCCACCATAACCACTTGGGTAAGTAATCCTAACTCTAATTTCTTCCATTTTCTTCATCAATCACTGAATTCTAGGCCTAAAAACATGAAATTAAAGGGTAGAAATTGGGGTTTTGGGTAGAGTTAGGGCTTTTCCAATTTTTGGGAATTCAACCTCGTTTTGGGGTTGGATTTCAAAATAAATTGTATCTTCGGACTCGTGGGGGAATGGGTGATCGGATTTTGGTCCGAACCTCGGGTTTGGACCAAGCGGGCCCGGGGTCGAATTTTGGTATTTTTGGAAGAATGATGGGAAATGTATAATTAGACTTTGGGATTGAATTATTGAGTCATTGTTAATATTATTGAGTCGATTATGCTTAGATACTATCATTTCGGAGTTCGATTCGAGAGGGAAAGCAGTGCTAGAGGCTTGATTTGCATTTTTGGAGTTGAAGTAAGTGTTTGGCCTAACTTTAGAAAGGGAATAGGTGTTGAGTCGTATGTGATACTTGTATTATCATGTTCAATGTATATGTGAGGTGACGAGTAACTATGAATTGTTTGTTAAGCATGCCCGTGAGTCTAATTGGTGAATTACCTATTATTATTCCGATATTTATTGTGATTTGAAGTGGTTTCCTTTATAAAGTTGTTGAATTGCTGAGAATATCTGTTTAAGTACTTGTGATATGATACTTCAGTCGAGAACTCAATTCATTGTGTTATGTACTTGTAAGAGATTGGTTATAGCTGAGTCCTTTCCGGGCATTGTTATTATTTTGGTTGATGTCTTCCCCTTGCTGGGTGGTTTTTGAAGTGAATTTCATATTGTTGAGTTCCTTGCCAAGTTGTTATTTGTTTGCTGATTTGGGTGAGGAAGAGTGTAAAGGGTGATGCCGTGTAGTCATCTCATTCATTTCATACATTGCATAGTGAGGAAAAGAGCACGAAGGGTGATGTCCTGCCATTATTTATATTGCTTTCGTTTATACATTGCATTGTGAGGACGAGATTAAAAGCACGAAGGTTGATGCCGTGCAATTATTTAGATTGCTTTCTTTTACGCATTGCATTGTGAGGATGAGAGTAAAAGCATGAAGGGTGATGCGGTGTACATTTTGTTGAGTTATTATTTCATATTGTCTTGGTTCGTTTGCATTATCGTTTGTTTAGTTATTCGTGTTTTCTTCTCACTTGTTACCCCATTACTTGTCAGCGTATTACCGTGATTAATTTCTTATTCCTTGCTACCTTCTTTGGTATATATTATAGAACTGTGCAGGTAAATTGTTGTGGTCGTGTCTAGCCTCGTCACTACTTCGCCGAGGTTAGGCTCGGCATTACTGAATACATGGGGTCGGTTGTACTGATGCTACACATACACTTCATTATGTTGTACAGATTACGCAGTCGGACCCGGTGGACATCGTTAGAGGGAGTATTCTTCAGTCCATTTCAGACGACAACGAGGTAGTTCCGCAGGCGTTCGTGGATCTCGGCGTCACTTTCTATCTTTCATTCTGTCATCTATGTATTTCCAGACAGATATATCATTTTATTTCAAACTTTTGTCTTTAGCTAAATCTTAGACTGGTTCGTGAGGTTGTGACTCCCTTTCTGGGTTTGTACTTAAAGGGATTTCTTCGTTATTGGCTATTATTATTTAGATTTTATTAAGGTTCCGCATTTTATCCCAATTATCTAGTTAGTGTTTATTACTTTCACTTGTTAATAAATCAATTCAGTTAACACGTTGGCTTGTCTAGCGGGTGCAATGTTAGGCGCCATCATAGCCTGAAGGTAGGATTTTGGGTCGTGACACCAAAAAATGCCTATATGATTGAAGTTCAACTTCATCAAATATGACGAATCCTAGTTAAAGTTAAGCTTATTTTTTTACAAGCACATAGAGCCCTCTCACCTATTCTATTTCGAAAACTAAATAGAGAGTGATTATTGGATTTTTTTAACAAGCGCCAAACAGTGTCGTGTCCCAAAAATTCTTATCCAGGATTTGGGGTGGCAAGTGGGCGGTCCGATTCCTAAACAGGTCAAGTGAGCCGGTCTTGTGAGCCGTGGTCCCAGCCCCTAAATAAACAGGCTTAGCTGTCCCAGGCTAAACAGTTTTTTATAGGAATCAGCCCGGGACCGGGCCTACGAACTCATGGTCCCGGCTAAAAGTGTCTGACCCCTGGGCTAAGTGTGTTAAGTGGGTCCAACGGCTAAATAGTGTTTTTTTTAAAAAAAGAAAGAAACTAGAGACAAAAAGATGTTAAAAAAATATCTAAGGCAATGCCTTGTAAATTTATTATAGAATTGTGACCTAAATGTTTGAATCCGAATTTAAAGACAAAAGTAAAAATATATTCAAATCAATGCCTTATAATTTTATTATAGCACTAAAAAAATATAGCAATATATTTCTTAGTCTTCCTCCCCCTATGTAATGAGCACAACAAGATGCTAATACCACCACTAAAAAAAAACTAATCAAAATGTGCCAAAATACAAGTTACATAATACATACTAATTTTTGTTCATACAAGTTACATGGTATCTCTTACAAACTTCATAAATCCTTCAAGGTTCGAAGGAAGTTCTGTTGGTGGTAGCGGAAAAGTAGAGAGAGATTGTGATAGATTGATATTGATTTTGTAAGAAAAATGAAAGAATGAGGGGGTATTTATAGTTGAAAACAGGGAAAAGTGTAATTATAAAAAGTTTGTGGTTAAAATAGAGTTGAGGGGAGGGGAGGGGGGTTAAATGGCTATTTTATAAATAGCCAACGCTATTTTTTAAATCACAACAACTCCTTTTAAACGGCGAAAAAAATTACCGCTGGGCCCGTTTGACCCGCCAAGGGACCGGGCGGCTTGAGGAAAAGCATTCTGAAAATTTTTTATTAAAAAAATCATAAAAATTACTTGGTCTCCAAGTACATGAATTTTAATGAGCTTCATATCTTTATACCTTTTTTCACGAGTGAGCCATTACTGGAGCCAGAATTTAAAGTTTATGAGTTTTGAATTTGATATTGAATTCATAATTTGCTTTAGTTATTGGATTCGCAATTTAGTATTTATAAATAGTTAACAAATTTTTTAATACAAATACATGAAAACGCATAGATAATAATGTAGCTTCGCTCCTAAGTGGGGAGGAAGTTGCCAAAGCCTAATGACAACACAATGTTACATCCCGCATTTTGGGGGTTCTTGGCATCCATGGTACTGCGCGCTAGACCGGACGAGTGTCATCGCGTAGGCGACGTGTGCTAACGATGCGTTGTGAAGGAGCATCAGCCATAGGGGCTATGCATGAGGCAACGACCATCTAGATATGTTGTGTTGCATGTCCTTGTCACGATCCAAACTAGAGGATCATGACTAAAACCCGGGCCATGCTTGCCGAGCACCAACGTACATTTTATTTAACCTTCCTTATTATCTTTAAAGGCCGATGAGATCAATATAAATGGTAGATATGGATCAT
>ML316636.1:0-31292 GCA_005239505.1 Nicotiana paniculata | reverse complement strand
ACGCGTATATAACACCATCTGGTCATGGGTCAATGTGCATATGTAAATGCATGAAATGCATATTAAATACGCAATAAAATCTCTCGGTACGTCATAAGGCCATTATGCCTCTGATTAATATCATGAAATAAACTTTACCAACATACGTATTTTCGAGACCCATGAACAGAAGATAATAATAATTTACATGGGGAGTCAAGAATATAGACACCCCTAGTATTTCTTTGAATAGAGTAATTTATGAAAATCATGAGTTTGCTCGTTTCTTCCGTATAATTTGGATCATGCCAAAAGTAAAGAAGGGATGGCCTTAACATACCTGGACCGATTCTCTTGACAATTCCTATAACACACTTCTTTTGTGAAGAACACATAACGGTGAATCGAAGTAGGGAAAATTCCGTATGATATTCTTGAGAAATATTGTACCGTGCTCCTTTAAAACCGCAAAATCCCGTTACTATTATGCTAAATAGTTTCGTATGAATTTGTTTTCACTGAAGAACTCACGTTACATGTATATACATGCTCTTGCATGAACTTGCTGAAGCAAACTAACTATACTTTATCTCATTTTGTAAAAGAGTCAAAAGAATCTTATTTTTTTTCAATTTTCCATCTGTACGTGTCTCCTTTAAAGACATATCAAAGTCCTTTACAATCAAGCTTTGCGGGACCTATTTTCATAGTGACTAAGCCACCCAAAATTCACCTAACCTTTCCATTTTGCAATATAATTCATGAGTCACTACTTGTATTGATGGGATGCCACGTAATTTCCCTCTTAAACTTATCCAAATTATTGATAATTTATTAATCTCCCACTAACCAATAATTATCAAATTATCCACATAATTAGGAATTATCTCAAATTACTTAAAATATTACTCACTTTTAATACACCTTATATACCTCACTATCATGGTCATGTGTACCTTGTATGGTACTAGCCATAAATACGGGGTATTATAGCTTAGACCGTATTTTACCGCAAAATAACAAACTTCGATAAAACTCATTTTCTTCGATTCACTTACCCTCTTACCTTCACGAATTTACTTATTACTTTTTTTGAAATGGCATGATGCTTATAATCCCAAAATAAATCTCATTTCCAAACTTACGTCGATTAACTTACGACTAAGCTTTAACGTACGAAAACGTGAGGTGTAACATCATCCCCCCTTTGGAACATTCGTCCTTGAATGTTGACTGGTGCACTTATCACTTCATAACTTATGTCTTCCGAATACGTTATTACCCTCCTTGCCATCTAGGCAGCTGTTCTGTGAATACATCCAAAGGCCAGGGCATTCCCCCCTTTAGGACTCTTTCTCATACCACGACTTATGGTCGGAATACTTCCAGTCTCGTAACTTTTGCTACTTTCTATCATGCAACATGTACGACTCTGACCTTGAAAGTGCCCTTATGCTACTCTTCTCTTCTTTTCCTTCCAGCTTTTAGCCAATCTCTAGGCCTCACTTTGCAAACATATACAGAGCTTGACAAGATGTCCCTTTGGGCATCTGAAGTTCTTTGCTCGGTACCCTTTTTTTGAACTTACGAATATTTCTATATCTTATTTCATAGGCCCGCTTATCCATTCGTATGACTTTACTGCATCTAGGTAGGTCATACTATACCATAACTCTTACTTTAATTTTATCGTTACTAAGGTATGTTACCCAACTCCAGGTTACTTTTGTTACTTATCCCATATGTATAAATCTATGTCCTTTAATGCTTCCTCATTACTTGTTCATCTTAAGAATGACGACCTAATCTCACCGCATACTTTATGACTTGTGTCCATCCATTGTTGATTCACCTCAATATTAATTTATCATCTGCCACCGCTAACTTGATCTCTTATGTAACACTATCGCTAGGGCTCACGTCTCATTGGGGACATCTGGAGTAATTCGATTGATCCACCTAGGGGCGATGCTATATTTCCATAACTATATTTCATAGTATCCCAATTCGATTCACCTTATGTGGGTATTTTAATCCCCTTCAAGTCATTACTCAATCGAATACCCAAACGTCATTCTTTATCCATCACAATTACACCCTCATTCTACCACCAGGGAAGCATTCAATTTCTTCTAAATGCCATTAGTCTTAGACTCCTTTGAGTTCATTCAGGATATACTGAGCTTTGTATAACTTAGAGAAACCATCATCTCTTCTTGTTTTCATGGGCTTAATCGTGAGGACTTATCCATTCTCGTCACCTTCTCACTAGCCCTTTCTTATCCTTATTCCTGACTTCCTAAAACCTTGTCTCTTTATCATACTTTAGTTTTCCACTTACACATATCCATTTATACTACTCGCAACCTCCTTTCAACTTGCTTGCACCATAGATTCCCTTACGTTATTTCTGGAACATCGAGCGAGACACGCATTGTCTCAAACTCTTCTTTACTCTTTTAATTTAGACCTCTCGATACCTAGAACCCATAGGCTGGAAAATATGCCACTAACGACACTGCTATCATTCTTGGCTACTGAATCCGGGTACTTCTAGCCTTTTGTCCAAAGTATGGACAATTCACAACCTTCTACATTTGAGTATCTCGTACGTTGTTCACCTTTACCTTACTTGCATTGAAAATCTTACATTACATCTTCTACCTCTTTCATGACCTCCCGTCCACATAGGTATGATTCACATCCACAACTTGAAGCTCTGTTATAATACTCGCACCTCCTTACACAATCCGGTGAGAGCTTCATATTGACTTCTTATGAGGTCGGTACCCTTCTAACTGGCTTTATCGTGGGGTCATTATACAATATGGTTGTTGTACTCTCTTGTACCTTTAATATTAAGAATGATTCTGTAATGTTCTTAATACGATTTCTATAATTGTTTGGGGCCAATAATCAGACTCATGATTCACTTGGTTGATGTAACTCTTTAGTTTCCTCTTCCTTCTTGATCAGACTTTATGTAGGATTAAGCTATATTCTGATCTGCGGCTCATGGAATTTAGGTATTACTTTAGCCTTTCATGGATGCTACGGAAAACCATGATACAATCTTGTAATGATTCAATCCTTTGTCAATGACTTGGACCCAATTCCTTTTTTTAACTCATACCGGAGTCTTTTACAGCTGATCATTAATCGAATAATTTCTTTCATTCTGTTTTAATTTTCTTCAAATGTAAGCAATTGCTTTTCCTGGTGTTTTTGCCCCCTTGTTGCGTGCATACTTAGATTATTTAAGTTCTCACCCGTGCAGAAATTTTTGTGTAACTCATATGGTCTCGAATATCACTTTTGGTTTTATTCCCCGCTCATTATCCATGGTAGGTGCCACTTTCTTTTGGAGTGCATACTATTTTTGTAGTGAGACTGTTATTACACAACCATTTCCTCCTTAGGTTACTGAGGTTAGATTGAAGCCTTCTTCCTTGCTTCCTTAACTAGTCTTTCATTGTAGTATTTAGGGAGGATCCTCTGACTCTTGTAAAGCTGTGAGCTTATTACATTGTATACTCAACGGACCTTTTGATGTCCTTCCTTGCCTATAATTATTTGTAGTTACTTACTTCCATTCCCTTGTGTTTGTAGGGTTGCTTCTGAACTTGATATTTTGACTGACTTACTAGTGGCACTCTCTTTTATATCCAGCACACTCATATGGTACCTTTAACTACCCCAACTCCTATCTAAATATTTCTCAATTCTCAAGATGTCATAACTGCGAGGCTGAATTCACTATATTGGGTTTTACTATGTTTAACTTACACGGTCTGCTGACTCGTCTGTAACTTTGTTTAGCCATAAATAGGCTCTTCCTGATTAAATACTAACTACTTGTTGACCCATTCTCATCTCAATATTCTGCATAATCTTTTTCGGGTTATTTTCTTTGTCTTAACTTACGTCTCGCACTGGCTCCTTATTTACTAATAACAACTCGGGAAGGAACCCTTACTTTCTCTCCTTGACGTCATGCTTGCACAATATTCTGGAATCGTAGCATATCTGTAGAATTTGGATAAGTGTCATCTCATTCCTTTTTCATTTTTATCGCATTCTTCCTTTACCATTCCATAGTCACTAGAACCACTTAATTCTGACTTAATGCCACATCACTTCATATTTCCCCCTTTAGGGGAGTACTAAGAGCTAAAGCCACGAGGATCTACCTATAGATGTTTTACCTCTTCATCTTTGGTGTCCTTACATATCATCGATAACCCTTATGCCTTGCGGTAATCCTTATGTACCAAGGATAACAAAATTCCTTGCTCACGAGGGTGACACCTAGTATAACTGGCACACATAGTTCCTTTAGCTTAACTGCTTACTTTAGGGAAGCGTCTTCCCGAATGACCATACTGTGAATTTTTCATGAATTTTATTATGTTGTCCATTCTATTATTGCCGGAACGCAATCTGAAATTCTCATGTTGCCGACCATTATCAAATTACTCAGTCCCTAATTCATGTTTAGTTTATCTTGTTCACCAGTACATACTGATTTGTATTATTCTGGGGTCTAACTTTTCCTTCCGATAGTTGCGTTGGAGTCACAAACTTTTTTTTTTATCGAGGATATGACTTTATGGCCTATACTCTTTTGTTGTCTTAAGGCATGTCACCTCTCGTCTTTCCTTTCAGTTGACTATAGACTCTATAATACTATCATCTTTTTAATCTACCGTTGTCATCCATGTATCATATCTTACTCATAATGCTTCATTAACTCTTTTCTTATTTCCCGCTAACATTCATGTCTATCACTTTATTATGAAAACTCGAGCAAGACATTATTTTGCTCCATCTAGTGGCTCTTCGGGTTTCTTAACGTTCTCGCTCTACTAGGGACGCGAGCCACACTAAGGTAATATTTATCCCTTCCAGGATTTCCGTGCCTATCTTCTGATTTTTTTGATTTGATTTTTTTTGTAGGCTAATATTCACACCTAATTGTAATATTTTAGAGTGCACAATCTCGGTGCCTCACAAGGAGATCTATTAGCACATTATCCTTCATAAATGTCAATTAACGCAAATAATCCATCCAAATTTTGGGTCACTCTAACCTAGTCGGATCCTAATATTCGTCCTTCTCTTATACTACTTATGTTAGCCCCAATGGGGCATAAATGAGATGGGTGTGGCCAATTTTACATACCTATGTTATTGTTGAAGGTAACTCAAAAGTCTTATATTCCTCTGCCTGAGTTGTGAATACTGATAATCTTCATTAACTGAGCGCCTCGTACTTCACCTTGCTTCCTTCACTTGTTGAAACTTGTATCTATCTTCTGAATCTCTCATTACTTTTCACCATACGAGTGGATAGATATTCTTTCCTTAAGACTCCTTATCTAGAAGCTTACACGTCTTAGTACACACATGTTCTGCTGAAGACCTCACATTTATTCATCATAAGCATGATGCAAAATCGAGTTCCTCTGACTCAACTCTTCCACAGCCACATTGAATCTCTTACCAGTTGTCTTTTGGATGTAGGTGTCGTATTATTACGAATAAAAATAGAAGTTCGGGACTTGAATTCTTATAATTGAGCTCTACCACACGATCTAGAGTAAGAAGAAAGAGTGACAATCCTGTAGCCTCCTGCTTATAAGTGTGGTGCACGACACACCCATAAACAAGACTCTACTAAACACGGCTTGTAGACTCCCTAGGACAGAACTGCTTTGATACCACTTTTGTCATGATCCAAATCGATGGGCCGCGACGGTCACCCGGTACCTTACTCAACCGAGCACCAACGTAACGTATCTTTCTTATTATATCATCATATACACGTGAAATACGGGCCTAATAGGCCAACATAATCATTTATAAACTCAAAACATAGGTCGTCCAGGCCGTACAATCCTTCATATACACGACATATGTCTACAAGCCTTTAAGAGTACATAAACGTCATAAAGGTCGGGACAAAGTCCCGCCTTACCAAACAATACGTGTCTAAATCATACTAACCAACAAGCAACTCCGAAGCATATGGAGCGCACCAACACCTTCCGCTGAGCTGATAGCCTACTTGGAGGGCTCTCGACCTGTCTATCAGGACCTGCAGACATGAAGCGCAGCGTCCCCAGGCAAAAGGGACGTCAGTACGAATAATGTACCGAGTATGTAAGACACATAAATAAATACATAAGAGACATGGAAGAGATATAGAGTACATGACTCAACCTGTATGTCTGAATAACTTTGTAAGTCATAAATTACTTTTAGCATCATGCATATGTGTATGAATGTCATGTCGTGCATAGGTACATATTTCATAACATCATCAGCCTCTGAGGGCATCCCATCATATCATATCGGCACTGTGGGCAAAATCATCATCGTATACCAGCTGATCAGGTGGTGGTGCGCATATAACGCCATAACCTTTCCTATATCCCATATACATACATATATCGCGTATATAACACCGTTTGAATATACATACATATATATGCGTATATAATGCTGTTTGAACTATATTTCATCCACTGTGGGCAACATCATCATCATATACCAGTTGATCAGGTAGTGGTGCGTATATAAAACCGTAACCTTTTCTCATATATATATATATTTACATATATACGCGTATATAACATCATCTGGTCATGGGTCAATGTGCATATGTAAATGCATGAAATGCATATGAAATACGTCAATAAAATCTCTCGGTACGTCATAAGGCCATTATGCCTCTGATTAATATCATGAAATAAACTTTACCAACATACGTATTTTCGAGACCCATGAACGGAAGATAATAATAATTCACATGGGGAGTCAAGAATATAGACACCCATAGTATTTCTATGAATAGAATAATTTATGGAAATCATGAGTTTGCTCGTTTCTTCCGTATAATTTGGATCATGCCAAAAGGAAAGAAGGGATGGCCTTAACATACCTGGACCGATTCTCTTGACAATTCCTATAACACACGTCTTTTGTGAAGAACACATAACGGCGAATCGAAGTAGGGAAAATTCCGTATGATATTCTTGAGAAAGATTGTACCGTGCTCCTTTAGAACCGCAAAATCATGTTGCTATTATGCTAAATAGTTTCGTATGAATTTGTTTTCACTGAAGAACTCACGTTACATGTATATACATGCTCTTGCATGAACTTGATGAAGCAAACTAACTATACTTTATCTCATTTTGTAAAAGAGTCAAAAGAATCTTGTTTTTTTCAATTTTCCATCCATACGTGTCTCCTTTAAAGACATATCAAAGTCCTTTACAATCAAGCTTTGTGGGACCTATTTTCATAGTGACTAAGCCACCCAAAATTCACCTAACCTTGCCATTTTTCAATATAATCCATGAGTCACTACTTGTAGAGATGGGATGCCACGTAATTGCCCTCTTAAACTTATCCAAATTATTGATAATTTATTAATCTCCCACTAACCAATAATTACCAAATTATCCACATAAGTAGGAATTATCTAAAATTACTTAAAATATTACTCACTTTTAATACACCTTATACACCTCACTATCATGGTCATGTAGTACCTTGTATGGTACTAGCCATAAATACGGGATATTATAGCTTAGACCGTATTTTACCGCAAAATGACAAACTTCGATAAAACTCATTTTCTTCGATTTACTTACCATCTTACCTTCACGAATTTACTTATTACTTGTTTGAAATGTAATGATGCTTATAATCCCAAAATAAATCTCATTGCCAAACTTACGTCGATTAACTTACGACTAAGCTTTAACGTACGAAAACGTGAGGTGTAACAGTAAGTCTCCTTTATAACCTTGTAAGAGGAAATTATCTCCATAGGTGAATTAAATGACTATGTGTCATTATTGTGGGGGACTACGTACGCGCTAGGTGACGAGAGCCCGTGCATAGTGACTATTATTGTTATGTCCGGGTAGTTAGGCCCACACCATGCCATGTGAATTTTATTAACTTGAGTTATATGCTTTGTAACTTCATTGTGTGCAACTTTGCTTTTAAGAAAAACCGAGAGTTTGATGTTTCAAAGGAATTGTTATTTGAAAAGAATTGAAAGAAAGATGTTGTGTTTGCATGCGACCGCTTCGCAATTTATATATCGTGAGCGGAGTGATTATTTCCCCTACTCTCATGGGAGCGGGCCGTATGCCACGGCGGGTATTGATAGATGCATCTATGGTTCGCGTCGTTCGACCCTTCGGCAGTGCACAATTATTATTATTTTGTTGGCCCAGGCCGGATGTCCTTATTCCACTATGCGCATGCTAATTGCCTGATATTGTTTATGACTGTTGAGCTATGAAGTATCCTGGAGGATCGAACTGAAAACTTATAAATTGATTCTTCATTATGTATTTGGATTTTATTATGGTTCGATATGTATTTTCTTACTATCCATGCTTACTTGTTTTCCTCTTTTAAATTACCACTTAAATACAATGTTTGTACCCTAGTAAGTGTCAAGTCGACCTCTCGTCACTACTTCTTCGAGAATAGGTGGGATACCTACTGGGTACATATTGTTTATGTACTCGTGCTACGCTCTGTACTTAATTGTACAGGTTCTGAGGTAGGTGCATCTGGGTTCCATTCCGGAGCTCGTTCCTGAGTTTTTACTGGTCGAGGCTTAACGGTGAGATGCTCTTCTTGGCGATTCCAGCAGCACTTTGGAGCTATTCTTTTGTTATTTTTGTCTTTACTTACCCAGACAGTAGGACAGACTCTCATTCTTTTGATATTATTCTACTAGATGCCTGTAGACTTGTGACACTAGTTCCTGACACTCACGCGCTAGTAGCTTTATTTGGGATGTAATCATTAATTATGACTTCATGATTATTTATTTTGCATAAGAATCTGACTAAATTATTCGTTTCTACTTAATGTCTCAAGCTAATTTAAGCAAGTGTTGAAAAATGTCTCGGTAAACTACCTGAAATCACTAGTAAATAATGGTTGGCTTGCCTGACGGTGGTGTTGTGCGCCATCGCGACTTGAGTTAGGATTTGGGTCATGACAACATGGTATCAAAGATCTAGGTTCATGTAGGTCTCACAAGTTACGAGCAAACTCAATAGAGTCCTGCGGATCGATACAGAGACGTCTGTATTTATCTTCGGGAGGCTATAGGGTGTTAGGAAATCTCTCTTTATTCACCTTCTATCGTGCAGTTGATGATATATTAAATTTCACTCTTCTATTACCTCACAGATGGTGAGGACACGAGCAGCTGATGTTCCGGACCTGGGAGAGGCCGCTACCCCCGTCATCTGAGGTTGTGGAAAAGGCCGGGGGAGGGCACCGGCCCGAGGTAGGGGACGAGGGCGTCCCAGGACTGTACCAGTCGCACCCCCAGCGGACCCAGTAGAGTATCCCATCAGTGAGGATCAAGGTGAGGTGCCCGCAACAGATCCTGCCCCTTTGGATTTTATGACAGCGCCAGGATTTCAGGAGGTTATGGGCCGTATGATGCGGTTCATGGACACCATGACTCAGGCTGGTTTATTTCCAGCCGATCCGGCCATATCTCAGGCGGGAGGGAGAGCACAGACCCCTAATGCACTGGCAACTGGTAATGCAACAATAGTATATCAGACCCCGGGTACACTGCCCGTGTGCGGCGTTCAACCAGTAGCAGCAGCAGCACCTGAGCCCAGACCAACTGCGGACGGTGATCCGCAGAAGTTATTAGACGAATGGACTAGATTGCACCCTCATGTTTACGGAGGTGAGCGTCATGAGGACGCACAAGACTTTATTGATAGGTGTAGGGACAGACTGCACAACATGAGGATACTGGAGTCTCATGGAGTTGACTTCACTACTTTTCAGCCAGAGGGCAGGGCCCGTAGATGGTGGCAGTCCTATATTCTCGGCAGACCGGCAGACTCTCCTCCCATCACTTGGGGGCAGTTCACTTAGTTATTTCTAGACAAATATATTCCACCCTCTGAGAGGGAAGAGCTATGGTATCAATTTGAGCATCTGGAGCAGGGACAGATGTCGGTGACTGGCTACGAGGCTAGGTTTTCTGAGCTACCTCGTCACACACTCATGATACTTCCTACTGATGCAGAGAGAGTGCGGACATTTGTAGTCGGGTTGCATCCAGCTATTAGGTCCAACATGGCCCAAGAGGTTGAGATGGGGACTCCTTATCAGCTTGTGGTAGAGATTGCTGGAAGGATCGAGGGTTATCGGTCGAGGAGCATAGAGAAGGGTCTGCAGGATAAGAGGGCTAGATTTTTCAGGGAATTCAGAGGCTCTCCAGCTAGGGGAAGAGGTCAGTTTGGTAGGGGCCATCCCAGTAGGCCCCCATATTCAGCACAACCACCACCTCCATGAGGTGTCCCAACGAGGCCTTGTTTCAAAGCCATGCCGGAGAGTTCTTACCGCCTGCCAGCTATTCAGGGCTCCTCCGGCGGATATTCTAGTCATCGGGGGTCTACCAGTCCTTATTTCAGTGCTATGCCAGAGTTTTCCTACCATCCTACCGCTATTCAGGGTTCTTCTTCAGGGCAGCAGGCTATGGTGCCGGAGGTTGTTATGAGTGTGGGGATCCAGGTCACATGAAGAGGCATTGCCCCAGGCTTCGGGGCAAGGCAATGCAGCAGGGTCACAACATGTGAGGTCAGCACCAGCGGTTCAGCCATCCAGAGGTGGAGGGAAGTATGGTAGGGGTCGTCCCAGAGGTGGAGGCTAGGCAGGGGGAGCCCAGTCAGCTCTAGTTTATTCCGGTGGGGGTCAGCCATCCGGCGCTCCAGCCAGATTCTATGTTATTCTGGCCAGATCAGATATCGTGATCACAGGTATTATTTCAGTATGCGGTAGAGATGCATCGGTATTATTCTATCCAGGGTCCACTTATTCATATGTATCTGCCTTATTTGCTCATTCCCTGGATATTCCTCGTGAGTCCTTGGGTACTCTTATTTATGTGTCCACTCCTGTGGGCGATTCTGTGGTTGTGGACCGGATTTATCGGTCCTGTGTGGTTACATTCTGTGGGTTCGAGACCAGAACAGACCTCTTGTTACTTTATATGGTTGATTTTGAGGTTATCCTGGGCATGGATTGGATGTCTCCCTATCATGCCATTTTAGATTGCCATGCCAAGACTGTTACTCTGGCCATGCCCGAGTTGCCGATATTGGAGTGGAGAGGTTCCTCAGTTAGTGTCGCTAGTCGGGTCATTTCTTTCCTGAAGGCTCGACATATGGTCAAGAAGGGTTGTTTGGCTTATCTTGCGTATGTGAGGGACACCACCATCGAGTCTCCGATGATTGATTCAGTGCCAGTAGTCTGAGAGTTTGATGATGTATTCCCATCAGACCTTCCAGACATGCCACCAGATCGTGACATTGATTTTTGCATTGACTTAGCTCCAGGCATCCAACCCATATCTATTCCCCCATACCGTATGTCTCCGAAGGAATTGAAGGAACAACTTGAGGAGTTGTTAGCTAAGGGGTTTATCAGACCAAGCGTATCACCTTGGGGTGCTCCAGTGTTATCTGTGAAGAAGAAGGATGGGACTATGGGGATGTGTATTGACTACCGCCAGTTGAACAAGGTCACCATGAAGAACAAGTACTCGTTACCGCGTATTGATGATTTGTTTGACCAGTTGCAGGGTGCTCGGGTGTTTTCTAAGATTGACTTGAGATCGGGGAACCATCAGCTAAAGATTCGGGACTCGGATGTTCCGAAGACTGCCTTTCATACGAGATATGGTCACTATGAGTTCTTGGTGATGTCCTTTGGCTTGACTAATGCCCCAGCAGCATTTATGGACTTGATAAATAGAGTGTTCATGCCTTACATTGATTCTTTTGTCATCGTCTTCATTGATGACATTCTGATTTACTCACGTAGCCTGGGGGAGCACGAGCAACATTTGAGGGTTGTGCTCCAGACTTTGCAGGGACAGAAGCTGTATGCTAAGTTCTCCAAGTGTGAGTTTTGGTTGGATTATGTGGAATTCTTGGGGCATGTGGTATCCGGAGAAGGTATCAAGGTCGATCCTAAGAAGATTGAGGCAGTTCAGAGTTGGCTACTTTTACTTCAGCTACAAAGATCAGGAGCTTCCTGGGTCTAGCGGGTTATTATCGCCGATTTGTGGAGGGCTTTTCATCTATTGCAGCCCCTCTGACTAGATTGACCCAGAAAAATGCCCCATTTTGATTGTCCGACGAGTGTGAGGCGAGCTTTCAGAAGCTCAAGAAAACATTGACCTTAGCACCAGTTCTAGTGTTGCCTTATGATTCTGGGATGTATACGGTTTATTACAACGCTTCACGCATTGGTTTGGGTTGTGTGTTGATGCAAGAAGGGAGAGTTATTGCATATGTTCACGGCAGCTGAAAGTTCATGAGAAGAATTACCCTGTGCATGATCTGGAGTTGGCGGTGATTGTTCATGCTCTTAAGATTTGGAGGCATTACTTGTATGGGGTGCCTTGTGAGGTTTATATAGATCACTGTAGTTTGCAGCACTTGTTCAAGCAGAGGGATCTCATTTGAGGCAGCGCAGGTGGCTTGAGTTGCTGAAGGATTATGACATCACCATTCTTTATCATCCGGGCAAAGCGAACGTGGTAGCAAATGCCTTAAGCAGGAAAGTGGAGAGTATGGGTAGTTTGGCCTTCATTTCAGCAGAGGAGAGGCCTCTAGCTTTGGACATTCAGTCCTTGTCTAATCATCTGGTAAGGTTGGACTTTTCTGAGCCCAACCGGGTTCTTGCATGTGTGATGGCTCAGTCTTCATTATTGGGGGAGATCAAGACTCGGCAGTATGATGATCCGCACTTGGTGGCTCTCCGGGAGACAGTGGTTCAGGGTGGTGCCAAGGAGGTTTCTATTAGCGAGGATGGTATTCTGAGACTTCAAGGTCGCTTATGTCTCCCTTATGTTGATGTCCTGAGGGAGAGGATTCTAGAGGAGGCTCACAGTTCACGGTATTCTATACATCCTGGTGCTACGAAGATGTATCGTGACCTGAGGCAGCACTACTGGTAGAGGCGGATGAAGAAAGACATAGTGGAGTTTGTGGCTAGATGTCTAAATTTCCAGCAGGTTAAATATGAGCACCATAGGCGAGGAGGCCTACTTCAGCAGATGCCTATACCTGAGTGGAAATGGGAGCGCATCACTATGGACTTCGTAGTTGGGTTGCCTCGGACTTTGTGGAAGGTTGATGCGGTTTGGGTCATTGTGGACAGGTTGACCAAGTCGGCACATTTCATTCCAGTAGCTACCACTTACACTTCTGAGAGGTTGGCCCAGATCTACATTCATAGATAGTTCGGTTGCACGACGTGCCTGTGTCCATTATATCAGATCGAGGTCTTAGTTCACCTTGCACTTCTGGAGAGACGTACAGAGTGAGTTAGGCACCCGGGTAGAGCTCAACACAACATTTCACCCTCAGACCGATGGGCAGTCGGAGCGGACAGTTCAGATATTAGAAGACATGCTCAAAGCATGCGTGATTGACTTTGGGGGACAGTGGGACCAGTTCTTGCCTTTAGCCAAGTTTGCTTATAATAATAGTTATCAATCTAGCATTGAGATGGCTCCATTTGAGGCCTTGTATGGTCGGCGATGTCGATCTCCCATCGGGTGGTTTTCGCCATTGCGAGGCTAAGCTTTATGGCACTGATCTGGTGAAGGATGCTTTGGAGAAGGTGAAGTTGATTCAGGAGAGACTTCGCACAACACAGTCCAAACATAAGAGTTACGCGGATCAGAAGGCGCGTGATGTATCATTTATGGAGGGCAAGAAGGTTCTATTGAAGGTCTCGCCGATGAAGGGTCTTATGAGGTTTGGGAGGAAGGGCAAGTTGAGCCCTTGGTTTATACGCCCATTTAAGGTGTTGAGACGAGTTGGGGAGGTTGCTTATGAGCTTTCTTTACCTCCCAGTTTATCAGGGGTTCATCCGGTCTTTCATGTGTCCATGCTCCGGAGGTATCACGCCGACTTCTCTCACGTGGTAGATTTCAGTACCATTCAGCTAGATGAGAGATTGGGTTACGAGGAGGATCCAGTTTCTATCATTGACAGACAGGATCGCTAGTTGAGGTGCAAGAGGGTTTCTGCCTTAAAGGTCCAGTGGAGGGGCCAACCGGTCGAGGAGGAGAATTAGGAGTCCGAGGAGGAAATGCGGAGCAGATATCCACACTTATTCAGCAATCCAGGTATGATTCTAGACCCGTTCAAGGACAAACATTTGTTTAAGAGGTGGAGAATGTAACGACCCGACCGGTCATTTTTTGTTTTAGGACCCCGTGCCCCTAAATGAGACTTCCCACTGTTGCTTTTACTGATTTATGACTTGTGGGGACGGGTGGTTTGAGGTTTGGAGGAGTTTGGAATAGTATAATAACACTTAGTTTCTTAAGGTTGGCCTTAAAGGCCAAATTTGAATTCAGTCAACATTTTCACTAAACGACCCAAGAATCGAGATTTGAAGAATCCGGTAGGTTTGTATGATGATTTCGGACTTGGGTGTGTGTTTAGAACGGGTTTTGGATGACTCAGGAGCGTTTCGGCGCCAAATAGTGAGTTAAGAATGTCCTTAAATTCAAATTGAGGTTTGGAACGTATTTTTGTGTTATCGAGGTCCGAACTGAATTTCGAGACCGGGAATAGTTCCATTATGTCATTTATGACTTGCTCGCAAAAATTTGGTGTCATTCCGTGTAAAAATCCGTAAAATTTTATGGCTAAAAATAATGCCCAAATAGGTCCCCGTGTTGTTATAACTGTATAAATTCTTAAAACAGACCCTTTTTGAGTAAAAAGTACCCCGAGATTTAAATGATATAATTTTCCAGATTTGCGCAGGTCTGCGGTCCACTATGTGATCGCAGATCAGGTATGCGGACTGCATAGTGGTCGCATACCTGGACAGTTTGCTGTCCATTTTGAGGACAGCTATGCGGCCTAGAATGCGAACGCATTTCATGAATCCGGGCCGCATAGTTGTCGCATTCTTGCACCTTGAATTTTGCGGAGGGAGTTATGCGACGCACTATGCGATCACATAACAGGTATGCGGACCGCATAGTGGTCGCATACCTGGGCAATCTACTTTTCCATTTTGGCACAATTTAGGGCCAATTATGCAACAGGAATGCGGACCGCATAGCAGGAATGCGATCGCATTTCTGACCGCATTTCTGCTTCGGGGCCGTTAAATTTCTAATTTTATACCCGACCCCCAGTTCATTAAAACACATACCCCTTTCATGTTAAGCTCATTTTCTGATAAATTAGAGAGAGGAGAGAGTGGGTTCTAGAGAGATAGAGAGTTCCAACTTCATCAAATTTGTTCCTCCATCACTACTCAGGCCTGGAATTGATCAAGTAGAACACTATTTTCTTCACTACAAGAGGTAAGCTTCCACCCTATCAACCTTAATTTCCAGATTTTTATTAAAATGAAACATGGTTAGGTGAGTTCAAGACATGATCATTATTTAAAGACATGATCATTTAATCTACAGGAACACCTAGTGTTTGAATGCTCAAGTGAGTTCAAGACATGATCATTATTCCTACTTCTAAGTTCAATTATGCCACATTGTGAACTAGTTTGAAGGTGCTAGAAAGTCCGGTGAATTGTGGTAGAAAATTAAAGGGGAATTCTGATTCAAGGTATGTATGGCTAACTTTAATCTTTGTAGGGTTACCTTTTTGGTGTCCGAGTACACGGTATAAAATTCTTGCTTGAGCATATGTGAATTGTTTGTCTTGCTGTGTCGAGTGGTATGAATTCATTCTCTGATTTTCTTAAGTCAATGACCATGCTAATTGAGATTATGAAGAGTGACTCTTTGTGATTATCCTACCATGTGTAAAGCTTGTTAAATGTTGAATACATCGGTATGAGAGGATGTGCTTCAAAACAAAAGAAACGATAATGAAATAAAGTGTTGAATGTATCCAAGTGCTAAATGTTGTGTAGTAAATAATGAAAGTAAATATGGGCTGATTTTATTGAGTTAAATGATTGTGGAAACACCATATATGAATTGCTGATGGGTAAGGATCACTGTGCCTTGATTTCACATAGTTATTGGTTGATATGAACTTATGTTCTTCATGATAAAGACCCTTGTGATATAATTGTTGGTGATTGTTGTTATGAAATGGGAACGTATGGTGGGATCGGGTTGCGCGCCGCAACACAAAGAAATAAGGGTGGAGAGGCAATAAGGGTGAAATGAGAATATACGGTGGGATCGGGTTGTGCGCCGCAACAAGAAGTAATAAGGGTGGAGAGGTAATAAGGGTGAGATGAGAATGTATGGTGGGATCGGGTTGAGCGCCACAACAGATGGGAAATTGAAACAAGTAACTGTGAAATCTTCATTGTGGTTTTATGTATACTTGTGTGGTACTTGTGTGGTTACCCTAATTTCTTTCTAATTGTGTATTGTTTGATTCTACTTGGAACAAACTTGGTTCATATATGCTAGTACTATTCAATGGTACTAACGTCCCTTTTGTCGGGGGTGCTACATCTTTTATATGGATGTAGGTGGTTCCACAACAGGTAGCTCAGACCGTCAATAGTGGTGTTTCCCCTTCGTACCTTCAGCAGATTCGGTGAGCCCCATTTCCTCTCGGGGCCGTGTGTAATCTACATCATCTTTTTGTATATGTTATGTATTTTAAGGTATAGCCGGGGTCTTGTTGCCGGCAAGTATTGTTTAAACCCTTAGTACTCTTAGAGGCTCCGTAGACATGATGTGGGTTGTACATATATGCATTTTGGACGGTAAATGTGTTTACTAGTAATCGTGGTCCGAATCGAAATTGTTGAATGTTTTGTGACTATCAAATGTGGAAATGATAAAGGATAATATGAACTAAAGTAGTGGATTCATGCTTAATCTCTAAATTGCTAATTCATGTGGAATAATGTATATTATAAACACGGGGTGATGCGTTGGTAGGAAAGGCAATCCAGGTCCGCTTGCCGGGATCATCCGGTTAGGCGCCGGTCTCGTCCCTCGATTTTTGGGCGTGACATTCCGAGTAGTATAGGTATGGTTCGGCATGTTGAAAGCGAATTCAGAAACTTGAAGTTCTTAAGTTTGATCCAATAGGTTTGGAGGTGTGATTTTTAGATTTAGCGCTATTTCAGGCATTTCGAAGGCTCGAGCGGGTCCGTGTTATGATTTAGAACTTGTTGGTATATTTGGACGGGGTCTCGGGTGGGCCCAGATGCCATTCGAGCATCGAGCGAGGCGAAAACCGGCCTAAAATGACTGTTGGTGCACCAGGTCTGGTGCGACTGCACCTGCGGAGGTCCAGTCGCAGGTGCGAGACCGCTCCTACGGTCCCAGTCTCGCAGGTGCGACTCCTGAGGGAGTTGCCAATTTCCGCAGGTGGTGGACCCTTTACGCAGAGGGTATAAATTGTTTATTTATGCAATATTTGACTAGTTTCGAGTCCTTGGGCGACGAATTTGGAGTTTCGGGCGCATTCTTGACCCGGGAAGTAGACTTGACGCGAGTTAAGTCTCCTTTCTAACCTTGTAAGAGGAAATTGTCCCCATAGGTGAACTAAATGAGTATGTGTCATTGTTGTGGGGGACTACGTACGCGCGAGGTGACGTGATCCCATGCGCAGTGACTATTATTGTTCTGTCCGGGTAGTTAGGCCCACACCATGCCATGTGAATTTCATTAACTTGAGTTATATGCTTTGTAAATTCATTGTGTGCAACTTTGTTTTTAAGAAAAACCGAGAGTTTGATGTTTTAAAGGAATTGTTATTTGAAAATAATTGAAAGAAATATGTTCTGTTTGCATGCGATCGCTTCACAATTTATATCCAGCGAGTGGAGTGATTATTTCTCCTACTCTCATGGGAGCGGGTCGTACGCCACGACGGGTATTGATAGATGCATCTATGGTTCGCGTCGTTCGACCCTTCGGCAGTGCACAGTTATTGTTATTATGTTGGCCCAGGCCGGATGTCCTTATTCCACTATACGCATGCTAATTGCCTGATATTGTTTATGACCGTTGAGCTGTGAAGTATCCTGGAGGATCGAACTGAAAACTTGTAAATTGATGCTTCATTATGTATTTGGATTTTATTACGGTTCGATATGTATTTTCTTACTATCCATGCTTACTTGTTTTCCTCTTTTTAATTACCACTTAATACACTGTTTGGACCCTAGTAAGTGTCAAGTTGACCTCTCGTCACTACTTCTTCGAGATTAGGTGGGATACTTACTGGGTACATAATATTTATGTACTCATGCTACGCTCTGTATTTAATTGTACAGGTTCTGAGGTAGGTGCATCTGGGTTCCAGTCCGGAGCTCGTTCCTGAGTTTTTACTGGTCGAGGCTTCACGGTGAGCTGCTCTTCTTGGAGATTTCCAGCAGCACTTTGGAGCTATTATTTTGTTATTTCTGTCTTTACTTACCCAGACAGTAGGACAGACTCTCATTCTTTTGATATTATTCTACTAGATGCCTGTAGACTTGTGACACTAGTTCCTGACACTCACGCGCTAGTAGACTTTATTTGGGATGTAATCATTAATTATGACTTCATGATTATTTATTTTGCATAAAAATCTGCCTAAGTTATCCGTTTCTACTTAATGTCTCAAGCTAAGTTAAGCAAGTGTTGAAAAATATCTTGGTAAACTACCTGAAATCACTAGTAAATAATGGTTGGCTTGCCTGACAACGGTGTTGGGCGCCATCGCGACCTGAGTTAGGATTTGGGTCGTGACATTAAGACAAGTGGCATGATTTAGTTTTTCTCTACACAAATCACAAGCCAGTAGTGAGAGAAGCTCCAACTTCTCTCTAGTCATCTAACGCAACTCTGACACTCCCTAAACTAACTTCATCTGTCAGCTCCCGTGGAAACCAATGATACTGCCGATGAAATGGACATATCCATAATCCCCCTTAAACCATCGGACATTCATTAGGGGAAAAAATCCCAACTACCTGAGAATTCACAATTCTCCTACAAGAAAAAATTAATTAGGGGAGAGATAGACATGGATATTATCATTGACACCACCGACCCCTCTTCCAATACCCTACCACCAAATACCTCTTACATGCCACCAGAAGACCCTTCAACTTCGAATGAAAAAAGAATCATCCTATCTCAAGAAGATAGAGTCCGCATGTATTTGCCTTGGAAATACAATCATCAAACTTCAAGGTAAACGAATACTTCACCAAATCTTTAAGAAAAAGGTTCAAGAGTTGTGGAAGGTAAAAGAGAATTGCCCTCTTATTGACCTAAGATCTTACTACTATATAGCAAAATTACAAAAAAAAAAAAGATAGCATGCTGTCAATTCTTCAAAATGGTCCATGGTTCATATTTGGATATTTTCTAATATGTCAAAGATGGGAGCCAAATTTCATTGCAACGGAGGCCAAACAATCCCTTACTGCAATTTGGCTTCGCTGCCAAATCTTCCTATTGAATTTTTTGATGGATCTATCCTCCAAAAAATTGAAAACTCAAGAGATAGAATGATAAAAATTGATGCAACATCAACAACTTTAAGGGACCGGTATTCCAGATTATGTGTGAAATTACCAATGAATCAACCGGTTAAATTTTTTATCTATTTAGAAGACTATAAACAACACATAGAATATGATGGTGATAAGATACTTTGCAATGTTTGTGGAATGCTGGGCCATATAAAAATAAATTGCCCATGTGCATTTAATACTCTGCCAGTTGAATCTATTACTGAGGAAGCAGCCCCAAACCACAAAGTGGATCAAAAATTGCACACGCACAAAAATGACAGTGGCTGGCATACAATGTTCCAAATTCAAGGAGGATCCAGAAGAAAGTGACAGTGGAAGACAAAGAAGCTCAAATGGAGGCAGGTATAGACGTTAAATTATTTAATGCATCCACAGGTAAGTATATCAATACCCAAAAATTAAAATTTCTTAACAAAGATATTGCTACTAATCAAGTCAGTACAAGACTTTCCCAGAATCCAAAAACCACTATTAAAACTAAGCTAGAAAAAACGAATGGCTTGCAATTAGAAAACCAGTTATCTAGGTTAAATTATGAACCCACTATTTTACCAAACCACTATAATAATAATAACTCCTCATTAACCAAACTTAATAACAGCCTGCATGGTATAAGTAAGGATTTGGACGCGTTAAATCAGGAAGCACCTAGAGTCACCACTAATCAAATTGTCTCGCCTGCCAATACTAGCACTAATACACCATTTACGACAAACAAAGCTTTTAAACCTACTGATACCCATAATACATACGATTCAATTACCACTACTAATCCCATCATTACCATTACAACAACCCCCAATAGTAAAATACACATGTCTTCCAACACCCCTCCTATTAGCCAAATGTTAGAAGACATGCTACACGTGGCAAACCCCATGCATGCAAAATCTTCCGATATATCTCCTACACTAAGCCACTCAAATTGCATGTTGTTAGATGCAGTCATTCCCTACACCCAAATTTCTCCTAATTTAATTAACACTAACTTAACTCAAAATGCCCAAAATTCCTCTAGGCAGTCAAAGGAGATATTGTCTCATCCAAATTCTCCATCATCACCGTCCCTCCAACATGGAAAACCTCCCTCCACTTTCCCAACAACTCCAAAATCCTCAAATAATATATGTTCAACCTCCACTGCCACAAGACCATCACCCACTGTCTTGGATAGAAATAGGGCTCATGGGGAGGGTTATAATGTTCAATGTCACGATCAATGGACAAGAGAGTGTGATCCTCATCCAAAACCCATGTTACGTAGCTCAACTTGTAGCCGAGGGTCTTCACCTAGCAATGAGAAACTACACGAATCATGTGTGGGTGAACAATATCCTACAACCACTAGCTCCACAACTAAACCAAAATCTAGTGGAAGAGGTGAGAGAACAATGGAACCTACCCCTCATTTCAATCAAGTCCCCATCCTACCACAAAACCTAGGCCTGGACCTCCCCTTTTTTCCTCCAGAAGCCCTAACTGCCCTCAACCCAATACTGATGCAATGGGAGACGCCACACCCACAACCACAACCTCAGAATCCAAACATGCAAATGCATATGGAGGGAATGAACCCCAACCCCCCCCCCCCCCCCCAGTAGTTCCAACTATAGGCAATCCAATGGAAGAAGAAATGATCGAACCAATAGACTTAGTAGGAGAATTAGTAGTAGAATTATCAAGCCTAAACGAGGTAAAAGTGCTCCTATTCAAGAAAACTCAAGAGAAGAGGCACATACTTACATTCTCACAAAATCTTCACAAATCCTCAATGGACATTCGTCCCCCACATGACCCAACGGTGGGCAAGAGGGCAATGATCCTAGTACCTTCCTTAAGGATAAACTTAACTATCCCTAGGGATATGATGGAAAATGGTGACACACATGCAAAATATTTTAATATGATTAATCTGGTTAATATTGTTATATGGAATATTAGGGGAGGGAATAATGATGACATTAGGCGAAACTTTAGAGAATTAATGGGTCAACACAAACCATGTGTGGTCACGCTACTTGAGATAAAAATATCGTCTCATGTTCCTATGCTAAATGAATTTGGCTTCTCGGAGATGATTGAAGTACCAGCAAATGGTCAGGCCGGTGGAATGGTGGTTTTATGGAATCATGATAAAGTCAATGTCCATAACTTTGTCCGCAGAAATCATGAAATACATGCAATTATTGAGGTACGTCCTACTAGATCCATAGGTTATTCTCATCACTATATGCTAACACTGATTCTTGGTCTAGAGATCAAATGTGGAAAAATATTGAAAATATATCAGATAATTACAAAGGGCCATGGTTAATAGGGGGGATTTTAATGATGTTTTTAAAGAAAATGAAAAATTAGGAGTCATACCATTAAATCGTAGACGTGCTTTTAAATTATGGTCTAGTCTTAACTACTGCAATCTACTCGACCTTGGATACAAAGGTTCCAAGTATACTTGGTCGAATCACAGATTTAGTAACAATAGTCTCATTATTGAACGTCTTGACAAAGCCTTTGATAATGATCAATGGATCCACACATTTCCAAATGCCTTCATAACTCACCTACCTAAAACACAGTCAGATTATAATCCACTTCTCATAACTCTTATCCCTAAGCAGTACCGAAAATTCCCCAAACCTTTTCGTTTTGAACCCTTTTGGTGCAAGCATCCACAATTTAAGGATGTGTTAACTAATGTTTGGACTAATAATCATTACAAAATGGCTACATCTACCTTTAGAGACAATGTCATTAATTGGAAAAACAACACCTTTGGAGATATTTTTAGAAATAAAAAACGTATTTTAGCAAGGCTCAATGGTATTTAAAATTCTACTGCTTATCATTCAAGCCCTTTTCTTCAAAACCTGGGAGTTTCCCTAAAAATTGGAATTCAATAACATCCTAAAAATTGAGGAAGATTACTGGAAACTTCAATCTAGAATCTAGTGGCTCAATGAGAGGGATGCAAATTCAAAATTTTACCATATTATGGCTACCAATAGGAAGAAAAAAAATAAGATTGTCTTCTTTAAAGATGAGAATAACAATTGGATAGATGATCCTGGAGCTATCCTTAACCATACTAGAGAATGCTTTACCAATATCTTCACTACTACCCATGTTTCCAGTGATTGGAATGCTATAAGATATGATCCAAAAAGCTATAACAACATTGATATATCCTCATTAGATAATCACCTCTCAAATGATGAGATTATTAAGGCCCGCTTCTCTTAAACCATACAAAACGTCAGGCCCTGATGGGTTTCATCATTTCTTCTTTCAGAGATATTGGAACATAGTTGGTGACTCAGTAATTAGCCTTTGTCAAGAAGCTTTCATTAGTGGGGAAATTTCTGAGGGTATAAATGACACCCTCCTATGTCTAATCCCCAAAAATCCTAATGCTAATGACTTAAAATTTTTAGGCCTATAGGACTATGTAACACCATTTACAAAATCATTACCAAAGTTATTACAAACCGACGAAAACCCTTCCTAAATAGCCTCCTTAGCCCTTACCAATCTAATTTCATAAAACATAGAAAGGCTAGTGATAATGCTATTATAATTTAGGAACTCATTCTCAGAATGGACAAATACCATGGTAAAAAACACAATATGTTCCTAAAAATTGATCTCAAAAAGGATTTTGATTGTCTTGAATGGTCCTTCATCTATAGAGCCCTCACATTCTTTAAATTTCCCCCAAACATCACTAAGCTTATCATAAGCTATATTTCCTCAACAAGAATTGCTATTCTAGTTAATGGGTCTAGAACTGATTACTTTGCACCTACAAGGGGTATTAGACAAGGTGATCTGATGTCTCCATACTTATTTATCCTTTGTATGGAATTTCCTTCCACCCTCATTAACCACAAAGTATATAGGTTGTTGTGATCGAATAACTATAGGAAAGAACAATTACCAATTGTCTCATCTATTCTTTGCAGATGATCTTACCCTCATGACTCAGATCAATAATAAAACTATTAATATGATTAAGCTGACTTGACCTATTTTGCTTCTTCTCAGGGCAGACCATCAATAGAGACAAATCAAGAATTATATTCTCCAAACACTGCCCCAAAAATTTATGTGACAAATTAACCAATGTTCTTAATATAAATATTAGGCACACTTTTGATAAATACTTGGGCTTTCCCATTACAAATTCAAAGACTAGAGCTGCTGATTTCCAATTTGTTATTGACAATATGCTAGCGAGACTAGCAATATGGAAAACAAACTGTCTTACCATGGCAGGAAGATGTACCCTGGTTGCATCGTTCCTAAATTCCCTTCCAAACCATGTTATGCAATATACCCTATTGCCTTCAAAATTATTAAAATTTTTGATAAAATCCAGTGTAATTTCCTATGGGGTACTAATGCCTCTTCTAAGAAACTACATCCCATAAAATGGGACACAATCACAAGGCATAAAAATGAGGGTGGATTAGGGATTCACACGGCTAAATATAAAAATTTGGTAAACCTAGCCAACCTTTCTTGGAGACTCCTCTCAAACACTCACTCCCCTTGGGTTAAAACAATTCAAGCGCTTCACAACACTAGGAAAAATATTAAGAATTCTTCATTTATTTAGTCCAGCATTAGCCAAGGTTGGAATATTTGTAGCAAAGGCATTACTTGGCTGCCCCGTAAATTATCTTCACTCAGTGTTTGAAATAACCAATGGATACATCGTCACCCACCATTACGCCAATGTATCTATGGTCCCTAAACTCGGATTGACAATAGGCTAGTCATTAAAGATATCTGGATTAAGAATCAATGGGACTTATCAAAATTAACTATATAACTTCCACCTCTCTTGATTAACAAAATAAAAGCTATCACTCCGAACTCTAACATCTGTGACACCCCTATTTTGTCACTAACCACAAACGATCAATTCTCCATCAAGTCGTGTTACAATTCGTTAGATACTCAACCAATTGACACTAAGAATTTTAATTAGATTTGGGAACTGGAGTGCTCTACCAAAATAAAAGTATTAATATGGAAAGGCTACCATGATAGGCTTTCAACTAGAAGCTACTTAACCCACATTGGCATAAATATTGACCCTATTTTCACCTTATGTAAATGTCATAATGAATCCATTACCCATATATTCCTGCACTGACAGTCGTTAGGGATTTTTGGTTACATCTAGGAATAAACATGGAAGGCTTGAATACAACTAGTAACTGGTTGATAAACATCCGCGATCAAAATTGTATTCTAAGGAAGGACGTCATCAGTTGGAAAGAATTTTTTCCCTTTGCTATATGGACCATTTGGGTCAATAGAAATAATAATTTATTTAACAACACCACAAACAAAGTCTTCATGCAACATGCCCATAAGCAAGTAGTGGAATACAAACTCCTTACTGAAAAGGAGACTATGTCTCAAGGAAAATATCTCATCTCTATAAAATGGCTAATGCCTAACTGTAACCATATTAAGCTTAATATAGATGGATCTTTTAAAGAAGAAACATCTCGATGTGGCTTTGGTGGTCTATTCAGGGACAATAAGGGCAAATGGGTGATTAGGTTCCAAGGGTCTCTACCTGGTTTGTCACCCTTGCATGTTGAGCTAATGGCACTAAAAATGGGCCTACGTCTTGCAATGGAACAAGGCTTCACCAAGCTAGAAGTGGAATCAGATTCCAATGACATTATAAACAGTCTATAAAATGGTAACACACCCCTAAACCATATTATCTATGAATGCAGGTCATTGAGGGTTCATGTGAGAGTTCAAACAATCCAGAACAATTTCACGGAGGCCAACAAGCCAGCACACAAGCTGGCTAAGCATGCTGTTCAGGAAATCAATGGCAGGGGTCTAGAAATTATGCACTATCCACCACATTTTATAGCGGCTATTTTATCCTCAGACTGTGAAGGCTCTATCTACCTAGTAAAAATATTAACAAAAATGCATGCACTAAGCTTGCATCCTTGGGAAATAAAAATATCCTGCGTGACATTAATATTTTGTGTAATATCAAGTAGGTATTGTACCTTTGGTCAATGCTAACTATGTCGACTATATAATGTGATTTCTATATAAAATAGATCCCTGCTTATCAAAAAAAAAAAACAAGTGGCATAATCACAAAAAGCCAACTGACATTATTAAGACAAAATAAACTACCTTTTTAACTAAAAAAACTATTATTAATTTTGAATTAATTGGTTACTCTATTTGAATTAATTAATATAGATATATTATAATTAGCTATATTAAAAAATGAAAATATATATAAAACTCATTCAAATTTGGGAGTAGTTTCAAGTTGGAGTATTGAAGTTATTCTAAAATTAAAAAATAAAAAATAAGAAAAAAATTAAAATAAGCTATAATATAAAACGAAAATATTAATAAAAAAAATTACGTATTCAAGTTGGGGAATAGTTTTAATTTGGAGTTTTAAAATTATTTTATAATAAAAACGAAAATAAGGAAATAAAAAATTATCAATTCAAATTGGGGTGTGGTTTCAATTTGGAGTTTTAAAATTATTTTCAATAAATAAAAATTAAAAAAATAAAATTTCCAAATCAAATTTGGGAGTAGTTTCAAGTTGGAGTTTTAAGACAAAATAAATTACCTTTCTAATTAAAAAATCTTTTGAATATTAAAATTTGAATTTATTGGTTACTCTATTTGAATTAATAAATATAGATATCTTATAATTAGCTATAAAAAAATGAAAAAAATGACCCATTCAAATTGGGGAGTAGTTGCAAGTTGGAGTTTAAAAATATAATAAAATAAAAAGCAAATGAAAAAATAAAATTAGCCATAATAAAAAATGGAAATATATAAATAAAAGAAATACCCATTCAAATTGAGGAGTAGTTTCAAATTGGAGTTTTAAATTATCTATAAATAAGAAAATAAAAATAAAGAAATAAAATAACTTTCAATTCAAATGAAAATTATAAGAAGTCAAGGGGTATTGTTAAGACAAAATATTTTTCAAGTGACATTCAAACTGGGGAATAGTTTCAAGTTGGAGTTTAAAACTATTTAAAATTTAAAAAAAATAGAAGAAAATTAAATTAGCTATAGTAAAAAACAAAAATATTAAAAAATAAAATAAAAAAAACTACCTATTCAATTTGGGGAGTAGTTTTGGTTACTCCCTTTCTAACTAAAAAACCTTTGAATTTTTTATTTTTAATTAATTGGTTACTCTATTTAAATTATAAATACAGATATCTTATAATTAGCTATAATTAAAAAAAAAAAGTACTCATTCAAATTGGGGAGTAATTTCAAGTTGGAGTTTTACAAATATTTTAAAATAAAAAAGTAAAGATAAAAGAAAATTAGCTATAATAAAAAAATGAAAATATATATAATAAAAAAAGGAAAAAAAAACTACCCATTCATATTGGGGAGTAGTTTCAAGTTGGAGTTTTACTAGTTTTTTAAAAAAAATATAAAATTGGCTATAATAGAAAAATAAAAATATATAATAATAATTATCCATTCAAATTTGGTCAAATTTGAGAGTAGTTTCAAGTGGGAATTTTAAAATAAAATACGCTTTCAACTCAAATTAAAAACATAAAAATATAAATAAATAAATATATATATATATATATATATAATTTACTAAAAATTATTACTTTATTTAAATTTTTATAAACTACAAAAAATTTAAAAACTAATCAAATAAGTATTACAGTAGAAAGGAATGTATGAAGAGAGGGGGATAGAGAAAATTTTATGATATTTATATTTAAATTAATTAAAAAATAAAATATAAATAAATAACACTCGAGAAAATTATCAATAGTACTAAGTACTTGCTAATTCAATAATAAAATAAAAAAGATCAAACAATTTATTTGATTACTATATGATGTGTATTCTTTAATCTTGTATAGATTGCGTTATATTTCTACACACTATATTAAATAATAAAATACAACTAGTATTTATTAAGTTAATATGATATATTAGATCATAATTTTATAAGATTAATATTTTGTCAAATTATCCGCTCATCGCGCGGGTTCTTATACTAGTTAATTTAAGTATTGTATATAGTTAAAACCGGGCTCACCCAATTCTGTTGGTTAACCGAGGCCAGGATGATGGATCGAGGACTGGCCCCATATTATATCAGACCGAGACATGAGGATAAGGTACCGAGCTCGAAATTCGAAGTACCAATTGAAGTCGAGATCAGCGATAATCGAAACCAAAAGGGATAGACATCGAACTAGACCGAGGATAGAAAAATAACGAAAAAGCGAGATATCCGTGACCGGTCGAAGATCATGACATAAATCTCGGAACGGATCAAATCATGAACGGTTACCTAGCTAATCATGGGATTTCCTTATGTAATTAAAAATGTACCATAAGTAAAATTCCTCTACTATATAAAGAGGGGTTCTAATTATTTGTAACCATCCAATTCTCGCATATCAAAGCAATATAACATTGTCCTCTCTTAAATTCTCTTATTCTTCAGTTCGGTTCATACTTTTTAATACATTCTCAGTTGGTTCGAGGGTGGTCAAGATCGAGGATCAAATTGCATTTTCAATACTGGTTTGCTTTACTTTATTGTTGACTTCTATAATTAATCATCATATTTAGTAATTGGTATTAGGTGAAATCACATGTCCTTAAAACCATTTATAAGTTTAATTTTTATCCGATTTTAAGGGTAAACAGTTTGGCGTCCACCGTGGGGCTAAGGATAATAGTGATTGCTTAATACTAATTCTCGTGACACATACTGCTTTACGCTTGTTCTCGTAAGTGTTTTTGATTTTAGGATCAGCATGTCAAATTCTCAAACAGTACCCACACACGCTGACAACAGCTTCGGTTTCCATGGGTAAAACGAGTATGTAGCCACCACAGGGATCGAAGGACCTCAGGTTGGCGTCGAGGGAGTACCACCTGCAGACCCTGTCGATGTCAGATCCCACATCGCCCTAAATGCTAATTTGGGCGCCGACCCCGAAAACAGCGTCCATAGAGACTTTCGAGCGGAGTCAGCCTTCGATTGATATTTGAAATGCTGCAAGCTCAACAAGTTTCCATAGCGCAACTTCAAAATTAGAACCTGTCTCTGAGTAGAGCTGAACCCGAGCCCTCACTGGAAGTTGTTCACAGGGCCGAACCAGTACCGGAGAGATCAAACACAACGAACCGGGGACTGACCCCGCCAATATGAAAATGCTCGAGGATCTCACAAAGCGAATCGAATCGGCGAAAAAGAAGATCGAGTCAAATGACAAAAAGGTAGAAATGTACAACTCCTAAGTTGATCAAATTCCGGGGGCACCACTGATTTTGAAAGGTTTGGATTCGAAGAAGTTCGTGCAAAAGTCTTTCCCCCCAACTGCGGCTCCTGAACCCATCCAAAAGAAATTCCGCATGCCAGAAATTCCTAAGTATAATGGAACGACCGACCCTAATGAGTATGTCACTTCTTACACATGCGCAATAAAGGGGAACGATTTAGAGGCTGAGGGGATTGAGTCCGTTTTATTGAATAATTCGGTGAGACTTTATCGAAAGGAGCGGCGATATGGTACGACAAATTGTTGCCAAATTCCATTAATTCCTTCTCCATGCTAGCAGATTCCTTCGTCAAAGCACACGCCAGAGCAATAAAGGTCGAGACTAGGAAGTTAGATGTCACGACCCAATTTACCCTCCGAAAGGTATCGTGACGGCACCTAGTCTCTATGACTAGGTAAGCCTAGAAATATGCGGAAAACAACAGAATCAATAAAATAAAGACAAAAAGGATATCAACTAGATATAAAGTAGCTACTCAGCATATACAGTTTGTACTTCCCAAAACCCGGAATGTCACCAACATCACAAGCTAAACTCTATGGTTCAATATACAAACTGGAAATGGAAGTGTAGTCTCATATACGAACTATAACTATGCTAAGATAGGAGGGGGGACTCAGAAGCTCTGTGGACGCTGCAAAAATACCTCAAAGTCTCCCGAAGATCTGCTACTCTACTGACTCGGGAACGGTACGCTGGAACCTGGGTCTATACATGAGAAAACATGCGCAGAAGGGCATGAGTACTCCACATTCGGTACCCAGTAAGTGCCAAGCCTAAACCCAGTCAAGTAGTGACGAGGTAAGGTTACGGCTCTACTGAGTTTGCAAAAATAAACAGATATAATTAACAGATAAGTAAACAGTAATAATTAACAGGAAGTAAAGTGAACCAGAAAGAACGATGTAGTAAATCTCAGTTTTGCACATCATATAAATCAGTAGATAGTCGTACAATGCAATACAGGGGAAAGTCTCAGGTCTCGGCCCGCAGTCCCAATGTAAATATGCAACGCAATGCAAGGGAAAGTCTCATNCTCAGGTCATAGCCCGCAGTCCCAATATAAATATGCAATGCAATGCAAGGGAAAGTCTCAGGTTGTAGCTCGCAGTCCCTATGTAAATATGCAATACAATGCACGGGAAAGTCTCAGGTCATAGCCCGCAGTCCCAATGTAAATATGTAATGCGAGATGTATATCAAATATAACGCAATTCAAAAGTTTGGGAAAACAGTTGGCAAATATAGAGGAAAGGTACTTAACCTAGTTTCAAATAATAATAACGAGTGGAAAATCAGGTAAAATCGTTGGACTTGATAGAATCTTAAGCTGTTACTCAGTTAAACCAATAACAGAAGTAATAGGAATTGAAGATGAAGTATATCATAAAAGGAAACAATGGATTTAGTGAGAATACCCCGTGCACGTACTCGTCACCTCACGTACACGGGGTTTTTATGTCAAAAATCAGTAATAAATGCCTAAGGGAATTTCCCAACACAGAGTTAGGCAAGCCACTTACCTCGACGGTGCTAATCAACCAATAATCACGCTCTTGCCACGAGTATCCAACTCCGGGTGGCCCAAATGTATTCAATTCGATTGCATAATGTAAATATCATTTCAAGAAATCAAAATAACTAATAAATTCGAAGCTAACACACGAAATTAGGAATTTTGACCAAAATGCCCCTCGGGTCCACGTCTCGGAATCGGGCACAAGTTATATTTTCCGGACACCCATTCACTCACGAACTCACTCGACCAGAAACATCGAAATCTGATGCCAAAAACCCCTTAAATTCTCAGAATTTCGGTTTGGGGAAGTTTCATCAAGTTCCCATGGTTTTCCCCCCATTTTTGATAATTAAACTAAAGAAAATAACGGGGATTAATGGTCTAACAATGAATTAGGATTAGAAAACGTACCTATGATCCTTCTCTTCAAAACCCACTGAAAATCGCCAATTCCCGAGCTCTCAAATGATTTTTTTAGACTTATGAAACCAACCCTCAGAATTTTGGAATAAACACACAGGGATCTCGCAACTGCGGTCTCGATCACCGCGCTTGCGGTACTGCACCTACGGAAAGAGCATCGCAGGTGCGGAATTCACTTAAGTCTACTGGGGCCGCACCTGCGGTCGTTTGGTCGTGCCTGCGGTTCCGCACCTGCGGAACCCAGGTCGTGCCTGCGACCACTGGTCAATACCCTCACCATCGGACCTGCGATCAGCCCTATCGCGCCTGCGTGTTCACACCTGCGGGAAAACTTTCGCAGGTGCGAAAACACCAGGAGAAGGTCTGGTTCAGCAAGTTGATAAGTTCCAAATTCTCCCGTAAAGCATCCGAATCAACCCCGAGCCCC
>ML316635.1:1486-16394 GCA_005239505.1 Nicotiana paniculata | reverse complement strand
AAAAACAAAGAAGAAGAAACTGTGACTATAATGCATTAGTTTCTCTCTTTCTGCATGTATTTATTTTGTCTTTGGGGTGCTAGGAGGCTGAGCAATATTTCAATGACCGTTATACATGTTCTTTTTTTATCTTTTAGTTAGAATTGTAGTGTCCTGTATAAATTGGTAAGTAACACAGTGATTTTCAGGGGCATAAGCAAAAGCTATTCTTATAAACATGGCTACTTGCTCTCGGCTTTGCTGTTTTGTGATATTGCTCTTTCTATTCTTTCAGTTCACGCTGGCATGCATCAAGATGAATAGGACTGACCTGGCTAAGAAGGCAGTTGATTTAGCTGAGAAAAGGCTTCGGGTGGATCAGTGGCCTGAATATTACGATACAAGGTACGGCAAGTTTACGGGAAAACAAGCCCGGCTGTACCAAACATGGACTATAGCTGGTTTTCTGACATCTAAAATGCTATTGGAAAACCCAGAGATGGCTTCATTGCTATTCTGGGAAGAAGACTATGATCTTCTTGAGATTTGTGTCTGTGCTCTTAAGAAGTCTGGAAGGAAAAAGTGCTCACGCGGTGCTGCCAAGTCTCAGATCCTTGTATGAGTTAACCATCATTCTTTCAGAGGTTAACACATTCTACCTGTACAGGAAATAGTTAGGATTGGGGTATCACATCCCTTGGGGTGTGGCCCTTCCCGGACCCTGCATGAATGCGGGATGCTTCATGCACCGGGCTGCCCTTTTTAAGGGTATGTCTAGAGGGTTTTTCAACCTCTAGACTTAACAGCATAATTTTTTATTTTTCACACAGCATTATGGAATTACCATTGATTTGTAAGCCAGTTAATTGTAATAGTTCATCACTTCGGAAATGAAACCAAATTTCCTTTAAGGCCTTAGCATAGCAGGCATCTACAGGAATTAATCTGTGTATATACTATATAATACAACGATGATTGGCATGTTTGTATTTGGAGTGAATATTTAGATTTTTGGTCACTTTTCCTTTGCTATATATGAGGGGTCCTTTGGTCTTAATATTAGCTTATTATTTGTCTTAAATATTAGCCCTGATTTATTTTTGTGATTTGAATCATATCTTAATATTTTTAATAATTTGCACTCTAATCTCTTTATTTCCTTGCAAAATATAAAATCACTCTTTATCTCAAATTATCCATTAAGGTAAAACAAGAAAATATGAAGAAATAAAAAGATGTGATGCAAATAAAGAAGAGGTCAACTGTTAAACAAGTAGCTTGCTAATTAATATTAATTTTCAAATGAGCATTCACCTCGCTATCTTTCGACAAAACTCACTAAATGAACTCTTATTTTAACTTATCTGTCAAATTTATTTTCTTAGTAACTAGTCATAAGTTCATTACCATTTGAAATATTAACTCCGCTGCTCTCTAATTTGAATAAATAATCAAAACAAAAGAAGGGGAAAAGAAATAGTTCTTGGGAGCCGAAGAAGGAGAGAATACCAGACAAATGAATCTTCAAAACAAATCTTTATACATTTATGCATAATGAATCAAAGATTCCGACCTTCTGTAATCTTAGGCACATTCATTAAACCGATTTGTTTAGTTTTGAGTGTATGTTTCAGATGCTATATTTAAGCAATGAATGCAAGAAAACTAGTGTCCCTAACTCATTGTGCTCAAATTCCTCAAGCTATCCGAAACTCTCTTCTTTGTGCTGGAACAAATCCACCCTCTTCAAACCCTCCATTTCTACCAAAGCCTCCTTCTATCTTGGCCACTGGCCTTCTCAAGTCGTATTTTGAAAGGGGTTTAATTCGAGAAGCACGTACATTGTTCGATGAAATGCCTGAAAGAGACGTTGTTGCTTGGACGACCATGATTTCTGGGTACACTTCATGTAATCACCATGCACGTGCTTGGGTGGTTTTCTGTGAGATGATGAGGTATATGGATGTGCGCCCCAATGAGTTCACCTTTTCTAGCACGTTGAAGGCTTGTAAAGGGATCAATTCGTCCTCTCGTGGAGCTTTGATTCATAGTTTGGCTCTTAAGCAAGGCATGAGTGTAAGTATTTATGTTGCGAATGCCCTCTTGGATGTCTATGCTACGTGTTCTGTTAATATGGATGAAGCATCTGGGGTTTTTCATGAAATTAGAGTGAAAAATGATGTGTCTTGGACTACCTTAATCGCGGGATATACTCATCGTGGTGACGGCTATATGGGGCTTAAAGTTTTTAGAAGAATGTTACTGGTACGTATTTAGATATTTTCTTGTAAAAGGCCAGTTAATGCGCATATGAAATGGTTTTTTTTTTGTTATCCCTTGAATTCACCTGTTATAGAAAAAAGCTAGACTGTATCATATTCAGTGAAGTGCTACTTGCAGCAAGTCCTTTGTGACACGAAAATGTGGTGGATCTAGTACTGCATGTAGTTTAACTTGAAAGCTACTTCATAAAGTTTGAAAAGTGATACTAAAATACATGTAAATCATTGCTTGGACCGTATGTAGGTTGTGTTGCATGATCAGTGAAAGCCTTACCTAGTTGCTTCAATAAAAATAAGTTGCTAACATAATACTAATGGAAATTTGATTCTAACATTTCATGCTTTTTTTTGTGTTTGGATGGACAGGAAGAGGGTGAATCAAACCCATTTAGCTTTTCAATTGCAGTTAGAGCTTGTGCCTCTGTCCATTCATGTATATACGGGAAGCAACTTCATGCTGCAATCATCAAGCATGGCTTGGACTTTAATCTACCCGTAATGAATTCTATTTTAGATATGTATTGTAGGTGTAGCAGCTTAAATGATGCAAAGCAATGCTTCCGTGAAATGACTCAAAAGGATTCAATCACGTGGAACACTTTGATTGCTGGGTACGAGAAGTCTGATCCATACGAGTCTATCAGCATATACTCGAGTATGGAGTCTGAAGGTCTTAACCCCAACTGCTTCACATTTTCCAGCATTGTAGCAGCTGTGGCCAATTTGGCAGTTTTGAGTTGTGGAGAGCAGATTCATGGAAGAATCATAAAGAGAGGCCTTGGTGGGAACTTGGAGTTGGACAATGCCTTAATAGATATGTATGCAAAGTCTGGAAATATTGCAAGTGCACGTAGAATTTTTGATGAAATGACCAAGAAAAATCTGGTTTCGTGGACCTCAATGATGATTGGTTATGGAAGCCATGGTTATGGAAATGAAGCTGTTGACTTTTTTGAGGAGATGGTTAAATTTAGAGTCAGGCCAGATAGGATAGCGTTTGTGGCAGTTCTAAATGCATGTAGCCATGCTGGGTTTGTAGATAAAGGTTTAAGGTATTTTATCTCAATGGTTGGTGATTACAACATAGCTCCAGATCAGGAGATTTTTGGGTGTTTAGTAGATTTGCTAGGACGTGCTGGAAGAGTTGAGGAGGCTTTTAAGTTGATAGAGAGTATGCCATTTGATCCTGATGAATCTGTTTGGGGAGCATTCCTAGGAGCATGTAAAGCACACAATCTTCCAGATTTGGGCAAACTGGCCATGAGAAAGGTGTTGGCTTTGAAGCCGAAAATTGCAGGAACCTATGTGATTTTGTCAAATATCTATGCAGCTGACGGTAAGTGGGGTGACTCTGCGAAAATGAGGAAGTTGATGAGAAGGGTGGCTACTAAGAAAGAGGCTGGGAGAAGTTCAATAGAGATAAAGAACCAGAACTATAGTTTTGTTGCTGGAGATAAGATGGGTTCACATATGGATTGCGTTTATGAAGTTGTAAATATCTTGGTCGAACACATGAGCGACGTACGATATATTCCTGATTTTGACTTCTTTATACATGATTTTGAAGATGGAACTTGAAAAGTAACAGCACTGAGGTTCAACCGGACTTCGTTCTTGTATTTGTTAATGTATTTATTCTTTGGGGCAAGTGAAATTCAGTTAGATGCAAAGTAAGATAGATTCGTTTTTCCGGGAAGGCTCATCAGATTCTATGCGAGAAGAGAATTTATTAAGAAAGTTGAGGGAGGGAGGATAACCAATCCCCTTTGTTCAATAGTTGATACTCTGAAAGAAGGAACTAGCAAACGATTGTATACTCGTGTAAGTTGCATATTCAAGATAATGAACTGACTTTTGAGTCGAATGCATTGGCCTGATGCAATATATTGGAAGTTTAGAAAAAGCACGCCCAACTTGGAGTCTAGTAGATTTTCAGTCTTCTAAAATGCTCTTGGAACCAGCGAGGGGACATTGTTATCATGGGAAAAACCCTATGATCTTCTTGAAATTCATTTATGTGCCCTTTACCTTTGCCTGGAAGGAAAAATAGCTCAGTACCAAGCATGGACTCGAGTGGATATGATACAAGACATTTCCGTGGGATAGTAAGCTCGATTGCACAAGTAAATCCAGTAGACCTTCTGACTTATAAAATGTTCTTGGAAGATCCATTAATGAGTACATTTTATTATGGGAAGAACAATATGATCCACTAGAGACTTGCGTCCGCGCTCTTGGCTATTTCTAGAAGGAAAAATGGCTCAAGTGATTGCTAAGTCTCAAACCCATTTACTGAAATGACCATTCTTTAGGAGGTGAAACACATTCAACTTGCATGTCAAACTGGTTAAGATCGGTTAAACATTCGTCTGGAGGGTATTGTCGAATTGCTACTGTTTCTGAGCAAGTCAGTTGCAATAGCTCATTGACCTTGGGAAAAATGTAATGTCATTCACAACATAATTTCAAGCACCAGTGAACGTAGTAATGAAATGTGCTGATCCCAGATTGGTGACCACTAGTGACAGTCACTGTGAAATCAGAGGCGTGGCTGAAACAACAAATGCAGAACATATGATTCTGTGCAAGATAGCTAGTGCTCAAGCGGAGTTAACAGAGATTTGGTTGATTAAGCAGGCAGATACGTACAATTTGAGCAACATTCTCCAAATTGATAGAATACATCATACCACTACAAAAATATCAAAAATTACAAGCTTACGGTCATGGAAACCTCCGTGTTGCTTTGCAGATGAGATGCTACTTTATCAGAGCGCAAGTTGTGGTTCTGAGTTTAAGAATAACATGGTACATAGCAGTTTTACAAGATTGCTGGTACATTGGGTCCATGTTTCTCCACCAAGAGCCCCAACCTATTTGCTTCCCTCATACAGCATAAATTTCTTCGCTTATTCATCAACCTCTACAAACATTCTTCAACGTACTGCAAAAATTGCACATAGATGTCACCCTAATTCAGTATGCTGAATAAATGAAGTGCCTCTGGTTCTCTCTCCCGTTGTGAGGATATATTCCTTTTGTCAATCAACTGTAAAGATCTATGTTGCACGGACTCTCCAAAATATAGCCGCATCCGTGTCGGATCCTTCAAAAATGCACTACTTTTGGAGGATCCGACACGTATCCGGCCACATTTTCGGAGAGTCCGAGCAAACATAGGTAAAGATACCAGGAAAACAAAAAGGATCAATTCTTTTTTCTGTTACTGACAACCTTAAATTGTTAGTTGCACCGCAAGAACTATATGAGTAGAACGCAGAAAAGCTACTCCTGGTTCAAGAACTTGAGTAACCAAAAAAGAACTCGCATTGTGATATAAAACAGACTACTCACCCCATCTTCTTCTGTGAACGAATTGCTTGTACATTAAGCTAGCATTGATTATCCAAATTGATATAGACATTTATACATTAATGTTGTATAGGTTTAAAACCAATATAACAGTAGCATCCATAATCTTATTCACCTGTTCAGCTTCAATAGATCTTTAAGAATGAGGTAGATGCTGATTAAATAAGTAGAGAAGCTCCTTCTAGAGCAGCCTTTGGAACCTACATCTGAATTTGAGTGCATAATTAGATACTTGAATTCAACTACTGCAATGCAATGTTACTATATCAGGGTGCAGTTGTGACTACAACATAGCAACAATGTACAAATACCTGGTAGACTGAGTGACCAAAATTTTCAATTTTGACTACGAGCTCCTTCTATGCTACAGATCAAAATCCAGTCAATAAAGATGTTCAAGGAGCACAATCTGAAATATGTGAAGGAGATGTTGATAAGAGATGATGTGAACTCTAGCAGAATGAACTTAAGAAGCCTTAAATCCAAAAGTAGCATCAGAGCTCTTACCTTACTGTCCATATCCATGGTAAAAGTCAGTTTGCCCAGAATGTTGATTGAAATGCAATGCATGTATTCCCATTTGGGAGACGATGGCCTAATCAGCCTACGCACAGTTCATAAATGAACGGCAGCCAGTTAATGTTGCAAGAAAGATTTAGGCATTCAAGTAGAACAACTTCATAATTGTTCTTTATGGCCCAACAACAGAGTATTAGTTACCAAAATTCCTTACAGGAACAAGAGCCATCCTTAAAATGATGAAACCGATGGCGATCCCTAACCACAATTTCCCGATTAAAAGCTCTTGATATTAGTTTTGCTGCTGCATGACAATCACTACATATTCGTAAGTTCTTTATTATTCTTATAGGAGTTGGAGGAGCAACAGAAATGAGCCCATATGCAATTGCAAGCTTTTCACTATGTCTAAACAGGGTACTTTCTTTTTCTTCCTCATCAATATCAAGTAAAACCTCATCTGTGCCTGGAGCATAGCCCATTATTTTCAACCGCTTTTCCATTTTAGCCAACATTGTTTCGATTTCATTTATCTGCGGATGAGACTTGTCCCCTGCCAAGAATTCATGAACAGCGCCATTTGCTTCAATCATACTGCAGCCGGGAACTTTAACGACTCCCTGCCGTGTCATTGCTCCTCTAATATCCAGAACACTATCCCAATTACCTGTTGAGGCAAATATGTTGGACAATAACACATGAAATCCGTCGTGATCTGGCTGAACTTCAATAAGCTTCCTTCCAACCCTCTCCCCCATTTCACTATTACCGTGTTTTCTGCAAGCTCCAAGAAGAGCACCCCAAGTGGCAACATCAGGAGTCATAGGCATACTGTCAATAAGCGTCTCAGCTTCTTTCAGCAACCCTGCACGTCCAAGTAGATCAACCATGCATCCATAGTGCTTGATGTTAGGTTCAACATTGTAATATCTGGTCATACTATCAAAGTAGGAACGACCCTCATCTACCAGACCCATATGTCGACAGGCACCAAGAACTGCCACAAAGGTAACCTCATTAGGGGTTACACCACATTCCATCATTTCCTGAAACATTGCTAGTGACTTCTCCACCTGCCCATTCATGGCCAACCCAAGAATTAAAGCATTCCAAGAAGAAACCCCTTTTTCTTCCATTCCATTGAAGACTTCCAATGCATTCTCCACACAACCACATTTCAAGTACATGTCAACAAGAGTTGTACCGAGAATTATATTCACTTTGAGCCCATTCTTTCTTATGTAAGCATGGATCCATTTTCCTTGATCAAGGGCAGACAAGTGGGTGCAAGCCGAAAGAACACTAACCAAAGTAGTTTCGTCAGGCTTATTGTCCTCATGCAGCATCTCCTGAAACAGTGCTAGAGTTTCCCAGAAATGATCATGTTGCGCATAACCAGATATCATTGTAGTCCATGACACAACATCCTTCTCAGGCATGCAATCGAATAATTCTCTAGCCTTCTCCAGAGAGCCACATTTCAAGTAGCCAGAGATCATTGAGTTCCAAGATATTTGGTCCAAATGACTACTCGTATCAAACAATCTTTGTGCAGCCGTTACATCTCCACAAGTGGAATACATATGAATTAAAGCATTTCGAAGGTTGACATAAGATTCAAAACCAACTCTGATAACCAATCCATGTACTGATTCTCCTGTCTGAACAACCAACAAGTGTGCACACGCAGATAGCACACTTATCACAACAACCTCATCTATGGAAGTGCCATTAGCACACATTTGCATAAATATATCCAAAGCTTGTTTGTACATCCCATGTTGCTCATAACAAGAAATCAAAGCAGTCCAAGAAACCACATCTTTTTCCTTCATTTCATCCAATAATTGACAAGCCTCGGTCATCCTACCAGATCTACCCAAGAGTACAATCATAGAATTGGATGCAATAACATTCTTCATAGGCATCTTATCAAAAATTACTTTTGCCTCTTCAACATTTCCAACCTGTACATAACCTGCCAGTATCGAATTCCAAGAAACCGAGTCCAGCACAGGACTTTCATCAAACAGCTTTCTTGCATCAACCATGTTTTCACGAACAGCATACATGTTAATCAAAGTGTTCTTAACATAAACATCCGATGTGAACCCTGTTTTAATAACATGATTATGAAACTCTTTTCCCTCTACTTCCGACAATCTAGCTGTGCTAGCTTGAACCAGAAGCGGAAACGTATAATTATCTATACATACATTATTCTTCAACATTGATTTATACAATAGGATAGTATTTTGAGGCTGGTTTTGCTGTAAATAAGCTCTCATCATGGTATTACAAATAAACCCATTTGGATTTTCAATGTAATCAAAGATTTTATGAGAGTAATTAACGTGAATGAAAAGGGAGTCAGTAGAAAATTTGAGAATCCTGCTTGCAGCATATGTATCTTTTATGAGCCCAGTGGAGATCATCTGTGAAAGAATTTGCCCAAAATGCTTGGTACTTTGGCATTTTAGCAGAAGATCCTCCAACATTGAGAGGTTTATGGTTGTTTTTGAGGTGGGTTTTTGAACAAGATTTGACTTGAAGGGTAAAAAAGCACATACCTTTGTCAAATTCATATACTTATGTCCTTGTTTGCAGATGTAAATAAGGTAATGAAGGAGCTAAGAGATGTCGGCGGAGCACCGGATTCCGATAATCCGAGAATTCTGTTTGGGGTTTTCTGGTTTGTTTTCGCGCCTTTCTTGTTTTGTTGTTATGGAGAAAAGGGGCTATAGTGTATTTAAATTGCATTCACGTGCATCATTTTTGGTAGTGATATTTCCTTTTTTTTTGGTAATTAAGGAATTTTATTTAATCACCGAGTGAGTCATCACAAAATCACACCCGACTTGAAACTGAGTCAGATATCTCTATACAGTAACTAACTCTCCCTGTACATCCAGTTAAACCTCTCACCATCTACCTATTAAGTCGACTAACTCTAACAACTATTTAAAATTTCAATTGCTTCAGTAGCATCCTAGTTTCAGCATTAGCTTTGACATTACATATGTAAGCTATAGTTCTTGCTATTTCTTCTACATCTTTGTTGGCCTTCTCAAATACTCGGTTGTTTCTTTCACACCACATCATGTGGATTATCTAAGCATATATCATCCTGAAAGCGGCCGCTGCTTGAGACATTCCTTTAGCATTCTACATTGCCCATCTCCAATGCTGGCTGCATGACTTCAGTCCATGTGGTTGCATCTGAAGCCACATTAGGACCTTGTTCTATATCTTTTGAGCAAAGACACGTTCCACAAAGAGATGGTTTATGCTCTCATTATGCAATTGACACATGACACATATTGTGTTCACGGGCATACCCATTGCACAAGTCTATCACTTATAAGTAGTTTGTTCTGAAGGTACATCTACATAATAAACTTAGCTTTGGCTCTTGCTTCATTTCTAAACATGAAGATCTTCCATTCCACTCTAGGTAGTTGCCCCAACATCTGATAGTAGAGTTGTCTGATCATGCTGCATTTTTCTTGAGCCATTGTCTGACTTAGGTCCACTATATCCCTTGCTTCAATCAACTTTCTGACCAGCCAAGAAGCTTGTTAAAGAATTGGCATGTCATCTAGCTGTTGGCTCTTGTCCACCTTATGTGCAAGATCCCAGTGATTTTTAGCAGCAGCAGCCTTATTCCAAAGTTTAAGGTTGGTGAGGTTTAGACCCCCTGCACTCTTAGGTGTACACATTTTCTCCCAAGCCACAAGTGATCTTCTTGTGATAACATTAGAACCAGGCCATACATAACTCCTACAGTAAGCCTCTATTATTTTGAGAACTTTGCTTGGGATTAGGAACAACTGTGACCAATAAGCTTGTATACCAACAAAACTGATTGTACTAGTTGAATCCTTCCTGTATAAGATAGTTTTTTGTTTGTCCAGGAGGAGATTCTAGCTACCATTTTCTCTATCACAGGTTTCCATTAAGCTAAGGACATCTTCTTAGTTGATAAAGACACTCATAAGTATTTTACTGGGAGTTCACCTCTAGAGTAACCAAATCTTTGATGCATCTCATCTTTCACTGCTTGTGTAACACCTCCATAGTAGATAAAACTCTTAATCTGATTAGCTTGTAGTCCTGAGGCTCTATAAAATTGGTTAAGGCATTGTTGAAGCTGAGCAACAGAAGGTATATCACCTCTTGCAAATTAGAGCAAATCATCAGCAAAATTGAGATGTGTAATACCTAGCTTTGAACATCTAGGATCTTGTCCTATAACCTAGTGAAGAGGGAAAATAAGATCAAAATATATGACTTTTGTAACTTCTAAATCTATACAAATACCCTGAAAGCAGCAAAGAAAGCAGCAAGTGAAGAGATAAGGTAGTTATATGCATGCAAGATTTATTGGGGGTACAAAAAGACTTCCACACATTACCGGTAGATGCTAAAGCCGATTTATACTCCTCCTCCTTTTAATCATTTAAGGCTTCTACTCAAGTACTCCATTACAATTACAAATAGAAAAGGCGAAATGGGATCGCCTTGTCTCAGTCCTTTAGCTGATGGGAAAGGAACTGAAGGCTCTGCATTCACCACTATTGAGTAGCTCACAGTCTTAACACAGGTTAGAACCCGGTCTTGAAATCTTCTAGGTAATCCTAGCTCGACCATGACGTTCTCCATAAAGGTCCACTCCACAGAATCATAGGCCTTGGTCAGGTCTATTTTGATCATGCATCTAGGAGAGGTATTGTTCCTTATGTAAGCTTTGACAAGCTCATGAGCCAAGATGATGTTGTCTACAATTTTCCTCCCAGGAATGAATCTAGCTTGTGCTTCACTAATGATGTTTGCTATAACTTTCTCTAATCTATTTGCCAGCACCTTTGAGATGATCTTATATAGGACTGAGCAGCAGGCAATAGGTCTGAAATTTCTTGTTGTTGTAGGATTGCTTAAGTTAGGTATCAGTGTGAAAGCAGTGCAATTTATGGCTTTATATAGCTTACCAGTAGTGAAGAAATCCTTAATTTCTCTCACTACATCCCTTTTGATCAGTGACCATGCTTTTTTGAAGAAGCAAGAGTTATATCCATCCACTCCAGGGGCCTTATCTTCATGTATTGCACACAATTATGCATATATATCACCTCCTCTATTACTTCCACACATAAGCTCAATTGTTTTTCATGAGTGAGTTTAGGTCCATTTTCCATAGTTTCCTTGTTGATAGCAGGAAAAGATGCAGCAGCAGTTCCCGTCAAGCTCTTATAAAATTTAACTATCTCCTCCTTATTGCTATTAGGAGTAGCCAGTTTCATTTTATCATCAGTGTAGATCTCTAGTATCTGCTTTCTTTGACTACTCTCCTTCATGACATCAAAGAAGTACTTAGTATTGGCATCTCCTAGCTTGATCCATTTCACTCTAGCCTTCTGTTTGAGGATACTTTCCTCAATAAGGGACCATTTCTCCAAGTTCTGTAGGATAGTCTTCTCTTGTAGTAGCAGATTATTTGAATATTGTATCCTCATTTCCTCCTGAACTTGAATAAGATCAGCCCTGGCATTCTCAATTCTCTCAGAAATGCCCTTATACTCATTAGTATTAAGACTTTTGAATAGAGGTTTCAGAGCTTTTAATTTCTTCCAAATGTTCTCCATTTGATCATCAACTTCCTTTCTTCTCTTGCCAACAATTGTATCAAAATCATCATAAGAGGCCCATACATTAAAAACCCTAAAAGGAGTTCTTATGTTAAGTTTCACAGTTTTTATATTGACAAGCATTGGTGAGTGGTCAGAGATTAAAGGTATATCATATTCTGTGTGCACATGACCCAAGTTCATCATCCAGCTATCATTGCCAAAGATCCTATCAATTCTGCTCACAATCCTTTCTACCCCTGTTGATTTGGATTAGGTGTAGTAGCCTCCTTTCCATGGTAGTTCATTCAGTAACAGATTGTGTATGCAATCAGAAAAGTCAGCAATTTCATTCAGTGTCACAGGGTTGCCATACATCATGTCTTGTGTATATAACATAACAGTAAAATCACCACCTATCAGCCATGGTTTGTTTGTGTGTGCAGAGATATCAACCAGATTTGTCCATAACTCCTTTCTTTGATCAACTGTATTGAAGCAATATACCAATGTTAGATATGATTCAAATCTATCTAATCTGCCTTTATCTAGGCAGTGTATAATCTGAGCCTCTATTTTTCAACATCAACACTATACACATTTGGATCCCAAGTGAGCCATATTCAGCCATTCAAAGTTTTTTGGTAGTTACACTGCAATGCTCATCCTGGTAGTATGCTTTTGATAACTCTCTTCACATTTGGTTCTTTGACTCTAGTCTCAAGCAACTCAGCTAGTTTGATATGTTTATTCTTCATGTTGTTAAGAGTTCTTTATGCTTGTATTTCTTGTTTACACCCCTAACATTCCACCCCAACCAAGTAATTGAGATAGAGAAGGAGGTCTAATTTCTGTTGTAGGTAGGTTCTTAAGTAATCCTCTGCATGCTAGCTGCCAGAGCTAGAAATTCTCTAGGACAACTAAGTTCAGGGCTTTTATGTTCTTGCTCCTCCTCTATGATGCTTTCCTTAGCATGTCCCTTAGTGACAGTCATCTGGTCCTCCCTGACAAGCAAAGTCATCTGCCTTTGTCCAGCTTCTTGTTGACAATGTTCATCAGCGGTGGCTTTGCTAGTCATCATTGGTAATGATATTTCAATCCCCTCAATTTCAACTATGTTTGAAACAAATTACTACCTCAAGGTTTTTGCTTGTTTTTTACCTCCTCCTTTTCATCATCTAAACTTAGATAATTTATCTTTATTTAAAAGCTAATAAACATATAATTCAAATAAATTACTAATAAATATTATATTTACAAGATATTAGAGTAATATTTTAGATGGTATTATATAAATTGTTTCTTGATGAAGCACACCTTAAAAGCTAGCAAATAGGGTTGTCAAATGCGATCCAAACCCAAATGACCCGCTCAAGGTTGGGCTGGTTATTAACCCACTTATTTATTAGAGGAAAATTACCAGTTATGTCAGCCTATAAGTAAGTTAGTACGAAAATTAGCCAATTCATAAAATATTACCAATAGTAGACAATTAGATATTTGTAGCAAAAAATATTAATTTTTTGCTAGGTGTTATTGAAATAGATTGGACATATCTTAAGAAGTTTAAATATCAGTTTTGGGATGATTTGGTAGAGTTTTGAGGTGGTTTGAATTGAAAGTTTGAAGTAGGAGATGAACATGAAAAAAGATGGCAGTTGATGCGTGGCTAGAATTCATGGTTTAACACGTTATGTGCCTTACATTTTATGTGCGTTAATGATAAAAATACACTTTTTATGTGCATAATGGAGTCTATTTCATGTGTAGGTGAATTGGAGATGGAAGCCGAGCTAAATGGATGCAAATACGTCAAAAATACGCTCAAGAGTCGAAAAGGAGCAACCCGAGCTATAGTGGGGCGTTTTGGCCTTAAAGCCAGGCCTAGCCTGGCTATAGTGGGGCGTTAGACCCATAAAGCCAGGCCTAGCCTGGCTATAGTGGGCGTTAGACCTATAAAGTCGGGCCTAGCCTTGCTATAATGGGGCATTTGGGGCTTAACGCCTGGGTCCCGGGTCCGGTCATTCCGAGTTTTGAAGGTTTTAAGTGTTTTCCGGTTTGAATAGAAGTCTCCTACATGTTTAGGGTTTATCCCAAACATATAAATAGACCCAAAACACAACTTGAAGGGAGGAAGCCATTGAAGTGAAGAAAAATTTGTGGATTACTACTCAGTGAAGCAAACATTGATTTTTACAGCTTTTATTTATTATTTTGTAGTTCAATTATGCAAGTTATTTTAGAATTGATTCTTATGAATATGAGTAGCTAATTTTCTTAACCTAGGGTTTTGGTGGAACCCGTTGTGGGATAAACTTATTGTANGGGCCCTCAATTAGCTGTGCCTATTTATTATGTATCTACTTGAGAGAGAGTGCATATTTAGGTAATTGTTTGAACAACACCACTCCCAGAGTAAGACAAAAGTCATAACCGAGGGTTTAGAAGTTGGATTAGAAATAATGATACTTCGGGTGCAATATAAAGTGAACGGTAATGCAATCTAGCTAGCGTAACTTGAGAGAGTGTGTCTAGTAAATTTTCATAATTACTTGAGAGAGATTTATGGTAGATAGAGTGTTCATGATTGATAGAGATAATTAATCAAGTTATATGAAATATCCGAGAAGTAAGTTCACCAACGGGGGAAACCATAACCTTAGACCTTTATCATAATTGTTTACAACACATTATTAGTAATTGTTAATTATTATTATTGTCAGTAGAATTAGTAAAAAATCACCAATTTATATTCAAAAAAAAAAAGTCTTGAGAGAATTGATTGAGTAAAAGTTGCGTATTCTAAATCCTTGATTGATACGTAAATTCCCTGTGGGATCGACTCTGGGCATAATACCCCGGATTATATTTGCAACGTCTGCTTAGTCTTTTATAAGACATAGTTGAGCATGATCAAATTTTGGCGTCGTTGCCGGGGAATTAACGGTATTATCAATTGAGTTGGAAGAAATATAAAATTCTGAAATATAGTTAATTTTCTTTAAATTTTCGTTTTTACATTGAAAGTTTACGTTTGCTAACGTGTTGCAGGTGCATGCCTAGAAACTCATCGAGAACTGGTGAAGTAGTTGAAGCCTTATCAGACCCCGAGAAAGTTTTCAAGGCCCTAAA
>MDKI01057569.1:0-41291 GCA_005239505.1 Nicotiana paniculata | reverse complement strand
ATATATATATATATATATATATATATATATATATATATATATATATATATATACACACACTCCTGTGGGTTCATTTTGAGATATTATTTATGAAGTTGTGAGAGCTACCGTTTATTGTTTATGACTGTTGAGACAAACATATTGTGAAAGGCTTGGCCTGAATTGTGAAAGTTTTGATAGAAATAAATATATATGACAGTGATAAGGGTAGACAGGGGAAATAAATATATATGGCTGTGATAAGGGTGGACAGGAGAAATAAATATATCTGACTGTGATAAGGGTGGACATGGGAAATAAATATATATATGACTGTGATAAGGGTGGACAGGGGAAATAAATATATCTGACTGTGATAAGGGTGGACATGAGAAATATATATGACTATGAAAAGGGTGGACAGGAAAAATATAAATATATGAAAGTGATAAGGGAGAATAATTATGCTTTACTGATTTTTATTACAATGATTTGGAAGTTTATTGTTTTATCCTACCATTTTCCCATATCTTGCACATTTAGTTATTTTAAATTAAAGTTTGGAAACTTGAAAAGTTGTCTGAAATTTTGGTGACAGCCGAGACCTGAAATAGGCGACTGAGTTATTTTATTTATTCATTGTTGCAGTTATATTTTCTTGTTTGCGTAGAAAATGTTTATTACTTTATTATATACATATATTGTCGCAGGTTAAGTTATAATTGCCCCGCCTTAGCCTCGTCACTACTTCATCGGGGTTAGGCTCGTCACTTACTCAGTACATGGGGTCGGTTGTACTGATACTATACTCTGCACTCTTTTGTGCAGATCCAGGTACCGGCTAATAGTAGAGATTTTTTTTAGTAGCCTCTATTCATTATCCGAAGACACAAGGTATATCTGCCGACGTTCGCAAATCCCGAGAGTCTTCTCCTAGTTCGTAGAGACTGTTTTATATTTTCACAAAACAAATATACTATTTCTTTCAGCCCATTATTTGTAGTATTCTTTAGTAGTTTATGAATTGTGACACCAGACCCTGGGGTAGTCTTAGAGTTATTTATATAATTAGTCGTGGCTTGGTTTATTTATTTTTTTATTATTTTATATTTGGAAACCATTAGATTAAGTTTACTTTAAATTTATTTTAGTATGTTTAAATAGATAATCAAAGAAAAATAGCTAATCGAACTCTAACATTGGCTTGCCTAGAAAGTGTGGTGTTCGGCGCCATCACGATCTCTAAGGTTCGGAATTTGAGTCGTGACATTAGCGTATTACCCTGTTCCCGGGAAAGCAATGTAAATGCTATCACAGAGGCAATGGATCTATAGAAGCTGACCATTGATAAACTCATTGGGAATCTGAAAACTTATGAAATGAAGAAGAAGAAGGAAAATGAGAGAAGAGAGCTCAAAAGGGAGAAGAACCTGATCCTCAAGACCGACAACAATAAATCAAGTGGTGAGGATGCTGATGTGGCTTACTTGACAAAGAGATTTCAGAAAATGGTTCACATAAATGGAGGTATTCCAAAACGAGGCCCAACAAGCAAAGAGGCTATGAACTATGTCATAAGTGTGGGACGTCAGGACATATCATCAAAGATTTCCCTCTCCTCAAGCAATATCATTACAAACACAACACAGACAAAGCAGCTAAGAGGAACTAGGTTCCTGACAAATGATTCAAAATAAAAGATGATGCTGACAACGTTGTGAAACAAGCTCTTGCTGCATGGGGAGACTCCTCCAAACAATCTGGAGAAGATGATGAAAAAGGTGACAACTCCATGATGGCATTAGTAAGTGAAGCAACTAAATATGACTCTATCTTTTCCCTGATGGCACAATCTGACGATGATGAAGATGATGATGGTGAGGTAAAATTTCTGGACGTTCAAGGAAATCAGAAGTATTTCTCTCCAAAAAAACTTGTTTCTTTGGAAAATGTTTTAATTGATGTTCATCACAATCTTATAAATGATAAAAATGCTTTAACTGTGGAACTAGGAGAAGTAGAACATGAGAGAGATGATCTAGTAGTTGTTGTGATCGATTTAAAAGAAACCATTGAGAGTTTGAAAAAATAAAAAGATTCCCTAACTGAATAATTGGAAATATAGAACATGAGAGAGATGACCTAATGCTTGTTGTGGTTGATCTAAAAGAGACCATTGAGTATCTTAATGAAGAGAAAGAAGCCTTAACTAAAAAGGTAGCTAACGTAGAGCATGAGAGAGATGACCTATTAGTAGTAGTTGTGGACCTAAAGGAAACAATTGATGAACAAAAAGGAGAAGGTAGTCATGAGATTACTCGAATGGGAAATGAAGTTGCAAGTGAGGAACATCTTATGATTGTAGATGAGTTAAAATTAGTAAAATCTAGTATGTGTGCTGAACTTGAGAAAAATCACTTAAGTGGACCTGCTCATCTGATTCTATAACGGTCATGTATAAGAACAATGGGGGAAAGAGTCAAGGAATAGGGTTTCAAAGGGAAAAAACTCCCCACAACCCTCATAGCAAGTACGTTACGGTACCTGATAACTAGCTCTGCACTTACTGTGGTAACACTGGGCACTTTAAGGAAACATGTAGGCCATATTTCAGTCTCAACAGAAAAACAAAGTTTTTTTCTAAAAAGGTAACTACTGCTATAGAACATGGTCCCTCATATAAAAAACATGTGATGCCTTCTTGGACCAAAAGAGTCTTGATTCATCCATTTCCTCATTACAATGGACCCAAACTTGTTTGGGTTCCTAAGTCTAACCCTTGATTTCCTTGTGCACGGAGCAATGAAAGGGAACAACCAACAATGATACATAGATAGTGGCTGCTCGAAGCACATGATTGGAAGCACAAATTATTTCCTTTTACTCAAGGCCCTGGAAGGAGGGAGTGTGTCCTTTGGAAACAAAAAAAAGGGATACATTCTGGGAGTTGGAAGGATTGGAAAGTCTCTCTCCTATTCAATTAAAAATGTGTACTACGTAAACAGGTTGAAGTACAACTTGCTGAGTGTCTCCCAAATCTATGACAAGGGAAACAAAATGGAATTTGTGTCAAGAATATGCACGGTCACAAATCTTGTGATTGGTGAAGTGGTTTTTGTGGCTAAAAGATACAAAAATATCTACGTTGCTAACTTTGAATCCCTGCAAAATAGGGATCTCAGTTGTCTGAGTGATGTAGATGATGATGCTGAACTATGGCACAGAAGACTAGATCATGCAAGCTTTACGTTTCTGAACAAATTGTTCAAGAAGGATCTGGTTCGAGGCATGCCTAAGTCAAGCTTCAAGGATCACAAGGTGTGTGATGCATGTGTAAAAAGAAAGCAAGTCAGATCCTCTTTCAAGCCTAAAAAGAAAGTTCGCACCTCAAGGCCACTTGATCACCTCCATATGGATCTATGTGGACCTATGAGAGCGCCAAGTAGAGGAGGAAAGAAGTACATCTTCGTTATTGTAGATGACTATTCCAGATTCACCTGGACTCTGTTTCTCAGAATCAAGGATGAAACCTTTGAAGTATTTGTTGCATTTGTGAAGATGAGCCATAATGTAGTAAGTATAAGGTCATATCATGGCACAAAATTAGACAATGCCAAATTCGACGAATTCTGTGCTGAAAATGGCATCACTCATAATTATTCAGCTCCAAGAACACCTCAACAAAATGGTGTTGTGGATAGGAATAATATGATCCTTGAAGACATGGAAAGAACAATGTTGATTGACAGTGGCATTGCAAATTTTTTTTGGGAAGAAGCCATAAACACTGCATGCTACTTGGTGAACAGATGCATGATCAGGTCCCTTCGGAACAAAACCCCATATGAACTGCTGAACGGGAGGAAGCCCAAGCTGATACATCTATGGACATTTGGGTGCAAATGTTTTGTCCTCAACAATAGCAAGGATACACTTGGAAAGTTCGATGCCAAAAGTGATTAAGGGATCTTTCTAGTGTATTCATCACAAAGAAAAGCCTACAAAGTATACCAAAAACGAACTCAATGCGTTGAGGAAAGTATACATGTGATTTTTGATGAATCTCACCACTCATGTGGGAAGGATTCACATGATAAGATTGATCAAGATGGAGAATCGTCAACTGTCCCTGGTGAAGTCATTGACATTGCAAATGGAAACGCTGACATGATGAGCCACGTCAAGGAATCAAATAATGATGGTGCAGTCATATCTCCAACTGATGGGGAGGAAGCTGGTTCCTCAATCACAATAACTGAAGCTGAATATCTTTGACCCATAACATTAAAGTTGTTCCCACCTTGGTAGTTTCCTCTATTAAAGTTTCCCATAATATTGACCTCCTTAGCTATAACTTGACACTCATGTGTTGGGTGTCCCATCCCATAGATGTTACAACCCACCTGTGGTTGATTTTGCACCTGAGCCATAGTCAATTTCTTGATGTCCTTAACCATAACTGCAGTTTGGGCCTACATTGCTACAGACATTCTACTTGGTGCACCCTTGCTGATTTTCTCCGATCCCCTTGGTCTGTGGACCATTGATTTGCATCTTTATATAGTTCATTCAAAAGAGTGACAATCACTTTTGGAGTTTTCTTCATCAGAGGGCATGCAATTGCACTATTTTGCAATCTCCTTGATGACGAGTTTAACTTGTCCCAAAAGTCATGAAGTTGCATCCATTGCTCCATTTCGTTGTGAGGTCACCTCCGCAGCAGCTCCTTAAATCTTTCCCATGCCTCAAACACTGTCTCTCCTTCACCTTGGATGAATTTGTGAATATTCTTCCTCATCCTCCTAGTCTTAGCAACCGAGAAGTATTTTTCCAAAAACTTGGTAGTCATCTCCTCCCACGTACAGATTGACCCTGTGGGCAAACTTCTCAACCACTGCTTTGCATCATCCTCCAATGAGAACTAAAATTCTCTTAGGTATATAGAATCATGTGATACTCTAGAGGAATGTGTTCATAATTTCATCAAAGTCAATCAGATGGTTGTTGGGATCTTCATTGGGTTCTCTTCTGAAAATGCAATTGTTCTGAATGGTCTGGATGACTCCATGTTTGAGTTCAAAATTGTTGGCATCGATGGGTGGGGGCATCACACTAGACTGTTGTTGGTTTTACACTGTTCTAGCATAATCTCCTAGTGATCTCCGATGCCTAGGACCTGTATTTTCAAATGCATCCTCGATAATTCAGATGGGATTGGGTCCTTGATCCCCATCAACTCATCCATAATTCTGCAGTCTGCTTCAGCCACCAACCGTGCTTCCTGTTGCTGAGCCGCCTATCTAGCAGCTAGGTCTACTATCTCTTCGTTGTTCACCATTGTATCTTGAGTTGAAGGCTGACCCAACAACAATCCACTCAATCCTTTCTCTCTTTTCAATGGCCTTAGGTGTTTGTCTAACTCTTGGTCGTATGGTACCAAGTCCTTTGAAGAGGATCAAGTCATACACCGCTAAACTTAACATGTTTCCTGCACACAGATGAGAAGAGCGTAAAAAAGGAAAATAAAATGTTTCTGAATTAGCACTGAAAATTAATCTAAACAGTATTAATCGTCAATCCCCGGCAACAACACCAAAATTTGACGAGCGCAAAACCAGTGTACAAACGTAGGATTGCTAGTCAAAGATAGTATGATATTAAATTGTCTCCACATGGATTGGTTTCAATAATGTTCTGTTAATTCTTCAGCTCAACACTATCCAGGATAATAAACCTTTTTATTTATGTTATTATCGACTACAAATAAAACTAAGACTACCAACTACAAGAAACTGATGATACCCTAATGATTAATGAGAATAATGGAATATCAGTGCGAGAAGTAAGGGTGATGACAAGATATGTGATCAAATATTTTTTCGAGTAACTCTGTGCTAAATTCATTTTTAACTTCTATTGACTCTTTTGATTTCAACAGATGATTAGGCTACTTCAGGGATTTCAATTCCAATTCTTCTTGCGAATAAATTAGATTTCTTTAGTTAACCTAATAACAGGTCCTATGAACATATGCACTAAAATGGTGAATGGATGATCTTTTGAAGAACACCTCTCGGTTATTCTCCTGAACTGGGTTAATCGATAACTCCTTAAGCTCTTTCGATTACCTAGAAGAGGCGTAAAATCAACCAAATTAAGATGGTACAATGCAAATAGCAACAAACTTCTCTTTCGATTGAAGTGCAACTGGAATAAGCCATGCAACTCAATTAATAACTCATTCAATAAAATCGAGCAGTTAACATAAAGTAAAACCTAAAACGATAGTCAATTCATAGCATCCATCAATAAACCTAAAGAGAATTACTCCATAACGGAGAAAATATTCATAGCAAGAGTATTAGAAGAAGAAGAAGACATTATAATTCCCAAATTCAAACAAACTTTCGTATTGACTGAATTGGATGAAGTACCTTGCTTTTCTGTTGTTTCTGTGCTTCTTCTCCCTCAAAGGTTGCTCTCAAAATACAAGATACCCTCTTTTTAGACAAGTTGGGCTTCATATAGGTCAAGGGAAGTCGCCTCCAAAATTATCAAATTAGCCTTGGGAAAAGTTTTCGGGCAGACGTGCGTGACCGCGCACCTAGGTAGGTGACCGCGCATATAGCTGCACACTTTGACTAGTTTCTGCTTGTCATGCGCGCTCAGTGCGCGGACGTGCACCAGGGCAACTTCCTACTCTCTTCTTCGTTCTTCTTTTGAGTGCGCTAACATCCTTTGATCCTCGAACACAATCCCAAATTACTCCATAAGCTTTTACTTAGATTTCAAAGCTCCATACTAGCTCAAATACGATCCATTACCTCGTTGTAGCCCGAAATCGCTCTTGCGAAGCATAAAATACACAATCAGTGCAAATTAATACCATTTAAAGCTCAAACATTAGTAAAGTACAGCGAATTAGAGTGCAACTAGTGACCATAATACACAATTATAGCCTACCATCAACACCCCACACTTAAACCATTGCTCGTCCCCGAGCAATCCAACTACACTTCATCTAAATACGCCATTTTTCAACAATACTCAAGATTCATCACACCAAGACTCTTTAAAACAAATTAAATACAATATTGTGACATCTTAACCTCAAAGTTTGACTCAACAACACCACGCATAATCTATAACCGGCTCAGTTTCTCTAACATAGAGGTCAAAAATTACCTTTCCTTCATGAATCAAGTGCCCCTCACAGAACAATAGAGAGTAGTTCCACACATAATAACAATTAAGAACAATCAGGAACTCAAGATAGAAAGAATTCAATCACGCTCAGAACTAACATTCATATGCCACAAAAGATGAACCATAGGCTTGCCCGTAGTGTACTACTCTACTAATTGCGCTCATTCAGTCAAGGATCAAGTAGGACTTTTAACTGGTTGTAATGTAGGCTGCGAGACAGGTAGGATACATTTAGATATAAGAGTGACTACACCTCCCTAAGCACTTTAATACATACAATTTCATTCAAAACCCCACACTTATGTCCAACCATATTCCACCTTAACATCAACATGCATTAACTCCCCAAATTATTTAAGCACCATTACATCAAGAGTTACCACTTATCAATGAATCTCATTCAAAACAATACAACTATTTTTTTTCTTTTCTTGTTCAATTCAAGTGGCTCTTACTTTTTTTTAAAAAAATGCACCTTTTTCCACTCAAAAGACAAACCAACCACTCAACACTTCAATTTTTACACAGTTCATAACAATTTTAAGTGCCCATGAGAGGTACAAGGTTCAAATAGATGGTCAATTCAAACAAATGGCTAAGGCTTATAATGTGGTTGTCAAAGAAACAGGATTATAGGCTCAAGGGGGTTAACTAATATACATAACACTTAGGTGGGTAATAACATATAGCTGGCTCAACAAAGAAACACCTATATCGCTTCCAAGACTGAACAAAACTACTATTTCGCTTTGCAAATACACATGGAAAGTTCTAGACATCAAATGCAATGCATATAATACACCAAACCTCACACGTACATGGAATATAGTTCACTCAATATTGGATCATCAAGACACTCTAGTCAAAGCAGTTAAGCAAAGTTAAGATCATACAGTTTAAGGTACTTAAACAAGAGTCAAAAAAGTGAGCCTATGCGTCACAACTAAAGCACTCACTATTCTCAAGGCATAATAAAGTCAAGAGACATTGTCTTCAATTCACTTCATAGCACAAGGTTTACCTACTCCTAAAAACAAAAACTAATTACACCCGGTTCAAACGAAAACCTTGGAAAAGAACAGCGGCACAAAGAAAAACCAAGGGGGAATTAATACACTAACTACAAAAGAAAATATTTTTGTCTTTTTCTTTCGACTTAATTCCCTCAAGAAACTCGTTGAATGATATCCATCGTATGGAAAAGACCAAAAACTTAAACATTTTTATGGATTTATTTTTCAATTAATCGCTACCTACTGCAGCTAGCAAAGACAAGGCAAACTACAACTACCTAAAGGAAAACTCATATACATGTACATACAACACACATAGCCCCCACCCTACACTTTAAATTGTGGAATATCCCCATGTCACACAAATAAAAATGCAAGGTAAAGAAAACTTGCCTGATTGAGTCAGTCTGTGACGGAGACAATGCCGGGGTCTAGATGGCAAGCCCGACCAAGTGCACGCAGCCATGCCATGATCTCTCCTCAGATTTGGCATTTTGTGTAGCAAGGGAATCTACTCAAGTTCCCAAGTCTGTGACAGAGGTACGCATCCCTGCCATCTCCTTCTCTAAGGTGCTCATTCTTGTTTCCTATCTGCCACATGAGGTTCCTCCAACATCCTGCTCGTATGGTGGGGCAACAATATTCTCAGCTTGCACCTCATTGCCATCGTCGGGAGCATCATACCCATCGCTATCTGCCTCAACAGTCCCAACAGGGTCCTTCCTAGTTACTACTTTATCTACCCGGAATTTTTGTTCCTTTTTGACTTTCCAATCCATGTTACTGTTTTCTGGTACACGTGCCTCACGAAATAACCGAGTGATTAAGGATGGAAAATAAACTCGTACCTCTGCACTGGGAAACAAATGAACATCTCAGCGTGAATAACCTTAGCCACATCAAATCATGGCCATTGATAAAGCACCAAATCAGTGCGGCCGGGAACCATTGACCTCAGTGGTGTTTGAGGAAGGCAGCAATCAACTATTTATAATGTAGAGCCAGTACTTCCCTTTAAAGGTAAGCGATGCCGAATGAAAATTTTGCCTCGGCATGACCCACACTACCTCCTTGTTGGGCACACAAATGGTTCTAAAGAGCAACTGCAACATGAGTGGTTATCTGGTATACGTGTCATAGTAGTCTTCTGCTTTAGAATATTCCCCAAACACTAGCAAATAGTAGGCCCTTCGAATTGTCCTTGTGGATAGATCCACATTCTTCTTTTGAACTCTGCAGACATGGTTAACATGTTCTGGGCAGTTCGTATAAAACTCCCGAACAACCATTAAGTTGGCCTCTTCAGGTTCTTCAAAAAATATCCCCAAGCCTCGCCTGACCAATTCACGATACATGTTGGGACAATCATTTTGGAGGGATCCCATACCAATTCCCCTCTCCGGTATGGGATTCCTTCTTGCCTAATTACGGAATCGTTGCTGGGATGCCCAGGAGATAAACTTGTTATTATCATACGAGCGAGCAATAGCAGAAGCTCGCGATAGGGACGATCCAGCTAGACCACTTGAGGAGGCACCTGTGGTTTTTCGTTTCTTGGACGACATTATAATGTCTGTAACAAACACCAAATATTATCTATAGGCACAGTTGGTGAACCAAGAGAGGTTACTTTGACTCCACCATCACACTTGGTCACAAAATTGCACTCCCAAACTCTTTGTGGCATTTATACGAACACCTGATATGCACAGTTTGGCCAAACCCCCAAACAATTTTTTTTTTAGCCCAATTAGACAAATGATACACCAATGTCACACCTAGCCCATCCATGGTGAAATTCAGCTTCCCCCCCATAGGAAATCAAGTATAACTAGAAAGAAAAAGCCAACAAAAATCTACTACAACACAAGAAAAAGAAAAGAAAATAAACTAAACTAAGAGGGAGAAACTATCTAACTTACTTGAGGGGAAACTTGTGAGGATGTGGGAAGAGGAGAAGAGGAAAGATGGCACTGTCAATTGATGGTAGGATTGTATGCTTAAAAGAAGATATGAGAGAAGGGGTAGGGTTAGGGTTGTTTAGAAGAAGGGAAATGTGGAAATTTGAAATTGGGGGTGTTTAGAAAATTGTGTGTGTGTGTGTGGGGGGGGGGGGGGGGTCCAAAATTAACTAAAAAAAAATGAAAGTGGCTCACCAGTGCGCGGCCGTGCACGTGAGGCAGTGGAGGGATGAAAATGCGCAGCCATATGCATGGTCAGTGCGTGGCCACGCACGTGAGGCTGTGGAGGTCTGAAAAATGAGCGTCTGCACACGTTTTTTAAGTAAAACTTCCTACCTTTCATGAAATGTGCCTTACTGTACCTACTACATCATAATATACACTAATTTCTATCTATTCTATGATGTGAACAAAAGTTAAGTAGAAAAAAGAAAATCTAACTAGCAGAAGGGTTAGAGGTAGTTTTGAGTTATAGTCGTCAACTTGACTCAACCAGGCATCCTCAATTGATTTTGATGCTCGAGGGTTGCTGTGAAATACCCCAACAAGATAAGGTTTTAGTCTGTGCCCATTTACTTTGAAACATTCTGTTCCGTCTTGGTTCTGGATCTCAATTGCCTTATATGGTGATACATGTTTCACCAAATATGGTCCCGACCATCTAGACTTGAACTTTTCAGGAAATAATATGAGTCTACTATTGTATAGTAAACTCTGTCCCCTTCATGAAACTCCTTTGGGTTAATCAGACGATCATGCCATCTTTTAGTCTTTTCCTTGAAAATCCACGCACTTTCATACACGTCCAGTCTGAACTCTTCCAATTCATTCATATTCTCCAACCTATGATCACCGGAAAGACTAAGATCAAGATTAAGCATCTTAATTTCCCAATAAGCCTTATGTGGTATCTCAATAGGTAGGTGGCACGACTTTCCATACACTAATTTTAATGACGAAGTCCCTATGGTCGTTTTGAGCGCAATTCTGTACGCCCATAGAGCTTCATCCAACTTGACATACCAATCTTTACGAGACTAACCATCTTTTCAATAATTAGTTTTAGTTCCCAATGGCCACTTCGACTTTCCCACTAGTTTGGGCATAGTACGTGGTTCCTGTTTTGTGTGTAACCCTATACTTGGACAACAGTGAAACAAACTACTTATTCACAAAGTGTGGACCATTGTCACTGATAATCACTCGAGGTGTCGCAGAACGGGTAAAGATATTTTTTCGCAAAATTTACACACTACCCGAGCATCATTGGTCCTAGAAGGAATTTTTTTCGACCCATTTAGAGACGTAGTCAACAGCTACTAGGATATACTCATGAGAATGCGACATTGGGAACGGACCCATGAAGTCAATGCCCCAAACTTAAAAAATTTCACATACCAGAATGGAGTTGAGAGACATTTTGTCCCTCTTGCTAATATTATCTCCTCTCTGACGCTTGTCACATGTAGCTAGATACGCCCTTGCATATTTGTACAAAGTAGGCCAAAAGAAACCAACTTTCATGACCTTTGCTGCAGTCCGATTTCCACCATAGTGTCCTCCAGCTGCTCCATCATGGCAATGAGATAGAATGCTTGCCATTTCTCCTTCAGGCACACATGTTTGAATCACACCATCTGCACAGAGTTTAAACAAGAAAGGGTCATCCCAAAAATAACTTTTTACCTCACCTTGAAGCTTCCGCTTTTTATCACGATTGAGGTCAATGTGAAACCATCCACTAGCCAAAAAGATGGCTACATCCGCATACCAAGGCAGCCCTGTGGAGACTGCAACTATGGAGAAAATCTGCTCATTAGGGAACTCTTCCCTTATTTCGACTGTTTCAACTAGAGGTTTCTCAAGTCGAGATAGATGATATGCGACTTGATTTTCTATGCCCTTTCTATCTTTTATCTCCAAGTCAAACTCTTGGAGCGACAACATCCACCATATCAGACGCGAATTGGATTCCTTCTTACTCAACAAGTATTTATATGCTGAGTGATCGGTGTGTACAATCACCTTACTTCATACAAGGTATGATCTAAACTTGTCAAAAGCAAAGACAATAGCAAAAAACTCCTTCTCGGTTGTGGCACATTGAGTTGAGCATCATTCAATGTCCTGCTTGCATAGTAGATGGGCCTAAACATTTTATCTCTTCGTTGCCCTAGAACTTCTCCCACAGCTACATCACTAGCATCACACATTATCTCAAATGGCTGGCTCTAATCAGATGCCACCATAATAGGAGCACTAATAAGCTTTTCCTTTATCAATTCGAATGCTCTTAACCACTCCACATTGAAAATAAACTTGGCATCTTTCGTTAGCAATGATGTCAATGATTTGGTAATGCTGGTAAAATTCTTGATGAACCTCTTATAGTACCCATCATGTCCTAAGAAACTTCTTATGCTCTTCATCGAAATCGGAGGAGGGATCCTAAAAATAACATCAACCTTAGCTTTGTCAACTTCAATTCCATGAGCAGTTACTTGTGGCCCAGGAAAATTCCCTCCTTCACCATGAAGTTACACTTATCCCAGTTAAGAACCAAGTGAGTGGCTTCACAACGTTCAAGAATGAGCTTTAAATTCATCAAGCAATCCTCAAAGTCATCACCAAAAAGGGTGAAATCATCCATGAACACCTCTAGACAATTCCCGTTTAAATCGTAGATTATAGACATCATGCACTTGTGAAAAGTGGTAGGGGCATTACACAGCCCAAACGGCATCCTCCTGTAAGCAAAACTATCTGACGGGCAAGTGAATGTGGTCTGCTCAACATCTTATGAGGTAATGGGTATCTTATTGTAGCCTGAATACCCATCCACGAAGTAATAACATCCGTGTCCAGCCACCTTCTAGAGAATTTGATAAATAAAAGGGAGTGGGAAGTGGTCTTTCCTTGTTGAATCATTCAACCTTCTATAATCAATGCACATTCTCCATCCAGTGACTGTTCTTGTGGGGATTAACTCATTGTCTTCATTTTTCACCACTGTCATGCCCCCTTCTTAGGTACAACTTGCACTAGACTAATCCACTGACTGTTAGAGATGGGGAAGATCACTCCCGTATCTAGCAATTTGATGATCTACTTGTGCACTACCTCCTCCAAATTCTTGTTCAACTTGCGTTTGGGCTGCACCACTGGCTTGATATTTTATTCCAACAAGATTTTGTGCATGCAAATGGCTGGAATGATGCCTTTAGTATCAACTATGCCCCAGCCAATGGCCTTATTATACTATTTCAGCAGCTCCACCAACTTTTGCTCCTGTGTACCTATCAAGTCAGCAGAAATAATAACGGGAAAATTGCTAGTTTCTAGAAAGGCATATTTCAAGTGAGGGTAGGATTTTCAATTCCACATTAGGCTTAGAAGCCTCCTCTTTTAGTTCCTCCTCATAAACCAATTGATTTTTAGTTTCAAGAGCTTCATCCTCTTTCTTTATTTTAGGATCTTCATCCTCCATTATGCTAGACTAAGTAATACACCTCTCTAGAGTATCTCCCACAAACTTGTCTAACTTGTATTTTTCAGCCAATTTCCATACAATATCTAGCTTGAAACATGAGTAGGAGGACACCTCATCGCTGGGGTATTTCATTATCCTCTTCATCTGAAACACCACTTTTTCATTGCCCACTCCGAGCATAAGCTGCCCCTCATAGATATCAAGGATAACTCTTCCTTTACATAAAAATGATCTCCCCAGTATTCGATGCATCTCTTTGTTCACCTCTTCCACCACAATAAAGTCTACGGGGAACACAAACTTGTCCACCTACACTAGAATATCTTTAATGATTCCCTCAAGTAAAACAGTGGTCTAGTCGGCGAGTTGTAGGAATGCTGGTATTGATTTGATCACTCCAAGCTCACTTTATAGTTTCCTGAATACAGATAAAGACATTAGATTTATATATGCCCTAGAATCACAGAAGGCATTGTCAAACTTTTCACACCCTAACGAGCATGGTATGGTGAAGCTTCCAGGATCCCCGCACTTTTGGAGAATTTTGTTTTGCAATATCGCACTACAATGGGCATTTAGCTTAACCACTGTTGTTTCCTCTAATTTTCTCTTGCTAGACAGAATTTCCTTCAAATACTTTGCATAAGCATGCATCTGAGTGAGGCCCTGTGAAGGGAATGTTTACATAATGTCTCTTGAGCATCTCCAAGAATCACCCAAAATATTTTTCAAGTTTCTCTCGCTTCATCTTTTGAAGGAAAGGTAGGTCTGGCATGTGCCTACTTTCTTCAATCTCCTTTTATACCCCATTACTCTGGACTTTTTGCGCTTCATTCTTTTTCTCTGCTGGTGTCTCAGTCTGCTTGTTACCCACCTCAGGTTTAGCCTTCACTATTGGGCCAACCTATGCTTTTCCACTTCTCAGAGAAAAAACTTTGATTGTTTCCTTTGGGTTCTTTTCAGTGTTGGAAGGAAGAGTCCTAGGAGCTCTCTCAGACAACAATTTTGCAATCTATCCCATTTGCCTTTCTAAATTTTGGATAGTCGTGCCCCGAGTATCAATTTTTTCATCTGTTTTGTTGATGAATGCCTTTATGAGATCTTCCATATTTGATTGATTTAGTTGTGGTAGGTGGTATTGCTGCCTCTGCTGGTTCTAAAAACCTTGTGTTCCCTGACCCTTGGGTCTAAGATAATTTTGCTGCCATGAGTTCAAGCGCCCATTAGGTGAACTCCATGAAAAACTTGGATGTCTTTGACCCATAACATTAAAGTTGTTCCTACCTTGGTAGTTTTCTCTATTAAAGTTCCCCACAACTTTGATCTCCTTAGCTGTAGCTTGACACTCATGTGTAAGGTGTCCCATCCCACAGATGTCACAACCCACCTGTGGTTGATTTTTCACCTGAGCCATAGTCAATTGCTTGATGTCCTTAGCCGTAGCTGCAATTTGGGCCTTATTTGCTACAAGCGATTCTACTTGGTGCACCCCTGCTAATTTTCTCTGACCCCCTTGGTCTATGGACCATTGATCTGCATCTTCAAATAATTCATTCAAAAGAGTGACAATCTCTTCCAGAGTTTTCTTCATCATACGTCCTGCAACTGTATTATTTAGAAATGTCCTTGATGACGGGTTTAACCCGTCCCAAAAGTCCTAAAGTTTCATCCATTGCTCCATTCCGTTGTGAGGGCACCTCTGCAATAGCTCCTTAAATCTTTCCCATGCCTCAAATACAGTATATCCTTCACCTTGGCTTAAATTGTGAATCTCCTTCTTTATCCTTCCATTCTTAGCAACCGAGAAGTATTTTTCCAAAAAACTTGGTAGTCATCTCCTCCCACGTATGGATTGACCCTGTGGGAAGAATTCTGAACCACTACTTTGCATCATCCTTCAGTGAGAACGAGAATGCTCTGAGGTGTATAACATCATGTGATGCTCCATTGTAGTGTAATGTGTTCATAATTTCATCAATGTCCATCAGATGGTTGTTGGGATCTTCATTGGGTTAGCCTCTGAAAATGCAATTGTTGTGAATGGTCTGGATGACTCCTTTTTTGAGATAAAAATTGTTGGCATTGATGGGTGGGGACCTCACACTAGACTGTTGTTGGTTGTACACAGGTCTAACATAATCTCCTAGGCATTGGACCGGAATTTTCAAATGCATCCTCGATAATTCGATTGGGATTGGGTCTTCGATCCCCATCAAGCGTTTCATTCGCAATTTTGTGGGATGCTTCAGCCGCTAACTGTGCTTCCTGTTGCTGAGCCGCTTCTCTGGCATCTAGGTCTACTATCTCTTCGTTGTTCACCATTGTATCCTGAGTTGAAGGCTCACCCAACAACAATCCAGTCGATCCTTTCTCTCTTTTCAACTGCCTAAGGTGTTTGTCTAACTCTGGGACATATGGGACCAAGTCCTTTGAAGAGGATCAAGTCATACACCGCTGAACTTAACTTGTTGCCTGCATACAGCTGAGAAGTGCATAAAAAAGGAAAATAAAATAAAGTTGTTCCTGAATTAGCACTAAAAATTAATTTAAACACTATTAATCGCCAATCCCCGGCAACGATGCCAAAATTTGACGAGCGCAAAACCAGTGTACAAAATGTAGGCTCGCTAGTAAAAGATAGTATTGTATTAAATCGTCTCCACAGGGATTGGTTTCAATAACGTTCTATTAATTCTTCAGCTCAACACTATCCAGGATAATAAACCTTTTTATTTATGTTGTTATTGACTACAAATAAAACTAAGATTATCGACTGTAAGAAATTGATAATACCCTAATGGTTAGTGACAACAATGGAATATCAATGCGAGAAGTAAGGGTGATGACAAGATATGTGATCAACTATTGTTCTGGGTAACTCTGTGCTAAATTCATATTTAACTTCTATTGACTCTTTCGATTGCAACAGATGATTAGGATACTTTAGGGATTCTAATTCTTCTTGCGAATAAATTTGATTCATTTAGTTAACCTAATATGCACTAAAATAGTGAATGAATGATCTTTCGAAGAACACCTCTCGGTTATTCTTCTGATCTGGATTAATCGATAACTCCTTAAGCTCTTTCGATTACTTAGAAGAGGCGTAAAATCAACCCAATTAAAATGGTACAATGCAAATAGCATCAAACTTCTCTTTCGATTAAAGTAAAACTACAATAAGCCTTGCAATTCAATTAATAACTCATTCAATCAAGTCGAGCAATTAACATAAAGTAAAATCCAAAACAATAGTCAATTCACAACATCCGTCAATAAACCTGAGGAGAATTACTCCATAACAGAGAAAATATTCATAGCAAGAGTATTAGAAGAACAAGAAGACATTACAATTCCCAAATTCAAACAAACTTTCATATTGAGTGAATTCGATCAAGTATCTTGCTTTGCCGTTGCTTCCGTGCTTTTTCTCCCTCAAAAGTTGCTGTCAAAATCCAAAATAATCTCTTTTTAGGAGAGTTGGGATTTATATAGGTCAAGTGAAGTCGCCTCCAAAATTACCAAATTCACCTTGGGAGAATTTTCCGGACAGACGTGCGTGGCCCCGCACCTGGGTAGGTGACCACGCATATGGTCGTGCACTTTGTCCAGTTTTTGCTTGTCATGCACGCCCAGTGCACGACTACTGTGCGGACGCGCACCAGGGAAACTTCCTACTCTCTTCTTCCTTCTTCTTTTTGAGTGCGCTAACATCCTTTGATCCTCGAGCACAATCCCAAATTACTCCATAAGCTTTTACTCAACCTTCATTGTATCCCGGGTTTGCTCCTGCGAAGCATAAAATACACAATTAGTGAAAATTAATACCATTTAAATCTCAAACATTAGTAAAGTGCAGCAAATTAAAGTGCAATTAGTGGTCAAAATACACAATTGTAGCAAGAGGTATCATCGGGTCACTCCTGTATCTCACAAAAAGTAGGTTAGATATTGTTTTCAGCATGGGACTGTGCCAGGTTTCAGTCTAATAGAAAGGAATCTCATCTGAAGGCTTCCAAAAGAATCCTAAGGTATCTCAAAGGCACGCATGATCTGTTTATGTACTATCGCTCAAGAGACAACTTTGATTTAATCGAGTACGCTGATGATGATTATGCTAGTTATCTTGTGGATAGGAAAATCACTTCTGGCATAACATATTTTTTGGGATCATTTTGATTTTATGGGGTACAAGAAAACAAAACTCAGTGGCTCTTTTAACTGCTGAAGTTGAATATGCGGCGACTGTCTCTTGCTGTGCTCTATTGCTATTGATCAAGCAGAATCTGGAAGATTTTGGTGTATTTTCCGGCTGTGTTCCCTTACTATGTGACAACACTAGTGCTCTTAACATGGTCAAGAATCCGGTTCAACATAAGAGAACAAAGCACATTGATGTGCGACACCACATCCTCAGAGACAATGTTTAAACAAGGCTTATTTGCATGAAATTTTGCAACACAAAAGATCAAATTGCAGACATCTTCACCAAAGCACTGAGCAGAGAGAACTTTTAAAGGAACCGCTTGGCACTGTGGTTGATAAAATCAAGCTAAGGACCTGGTTCCTCCATGATTGGCTATGAAATAAATAAGCAGGTAAAATGGCTAAAAAGTGTTTTCTGGCAAAGTTTAACTCATCTTTATACTGTTGCAGGTAGACACGCATGACGATTACAGAGCAAACAAGTAGCCAATTGTATCGCATTTTGGTCAAAAGTATGAAGTTCACATTTATAAAATCTGTCAGGTAACCTGGTTCCTTTGACGCAGGTTTGTAGTTTCTATGTACTCTCATCCACATCTTTTTAACGACTAGAATGGTGCCACGTCATTAAAATGTCAGTCTTTCCTTTTCTTTCTCTTTTTGGAACCCAAGTGTCCTACCCGTTATGAAACGACCCGTCTACCCAAAATTGATACTTGTTCCTAACCGGTCCCTCACTCCTCTTAAACTTCTCTCACGGTCACTTTCATAACTGTTCATATCAAAGCCAAAAATCCCCTTTTTCTTCAAACCAAACACTCTTTTCTTCCATCAATTCTCTCTACACTCCACCCTGTCCGAAAATCTGGAAACTCAAAATGTTCCAAGCATCGTCCCCACTTGTGTCTTCACCCGTTGAAACCCAGTGCTAGAGCCTACAACCCCTACATCATCTAGTACAAACCCTAAGCTAGAGTCACAACCACCTACTGGTTCTTATCCAACTCAGTCGAGTATTGGCTCTCATCGGAGTAACAAAACCTCGACTCTCTAGAAATTTGTGGCAGCGACCTCGACTTCTGTCTCGCCGGAAAAAATAGTAGAAGCAGATATAGTGGCGGATGAAGAAAAGTAGGAAATTTCAAGTCTACCAGTGGAGGAAAGTTATGACAGGTGTGGGATGTAATATAGATGAATCGGCAAAGACACCCCAGGCCTTGATCTGAATGTTGTCGATTCTACAGGTAATGCTCTTCCTATGTCTTCTGAGCTTACCTTGGAGTTACAAGAACAAGAGGCTATAGAAAATATGTTGTCAATAGCTTCTGAGGGAATTCTTATTGGGGGTTATAAAGATGTGTCTGAAACCAATGGGTCTCAGGGGGAAGAAAATGGTACAGGGGTAGATAGTAGGGAACTGGTGCATGTCGAAACTTTGGCACCTGACAGTACTACTGGGAAACCAACTGAGAGACTTGATCCCTCCGCCCAAGAGGATAACTCTGCTTTTACTTGGGATAAAACCCCTGGTTCTCCAGAAGAACCCCAGGTCAGTACCGATCCCTGTCCCTCTCCTCATTTCTATGCTGAGCCATTATCCATTGTTGTCCCTGAAATGAGATATTTATATGAGGAGGAGAATGAGGATAGTGAATATAACTATGAAAATGTGGCTCTTGTGATCTTCATCAGGGATAGGAGTAGACAAGAAACTCCCCAAGAGTCAACTCCTAAGAGACCTACCACTAGGTTGTAGAAGAAGGAAACTCTTGAGTCAGTTCTTAGGAAATTAAAGCAGAACAGAAGAGGAGGAGATTGGTAAAGGATCGGAAGATTGTAAATGAGAAGGTAGTGCCTCCAACACTAGTTGTTGATATTGATGATGAGGTGGATGAGGAACCTTGTTCCTTAGTTCGAAGGTCCTAAAAGAAACTTACAATTCCAAGAAAGAGTCATCTGTGAGTGAGATGGGTTTGAGCAATATTGAGGGTGAAAAATCTGGTGAGAAAATAATTGACAAATCTGATGAGAAAGCAGATATCAAGTCTGGGGAGAAAGTGACCGAAGAGTCGGTTGAACAAGTGTTTGAGAAAAATGTCACAATCCATTTTCGGAACAAGCCGTGACCGGCACCCGATCACTAAACATGATCGAGCGAACCATCTACGCTTATCAAATCTATTATAACTTTAAAATTTATATGCAACAAGGTAATACTTTAACCAACTACTTTTAATTAATTTAAATATCTAAAATAAACCAACTCCAAAACTTTATTCGTAGTAACCACTGAAATGCTGCTAAGTTATTATCAAAAACATCTGAATCTTCACCCAATAACTATGTCTATAAAACCTCTACTGATAAACTGACGCGCTGCTCAGGACATGAGATTTCCTAGCCAGTTCTCTAAGTAAACAAATATATAGCTAAGTAAAGATGACTCTAAGGAATACACAACTCACTAATAGCACTGTAAGAGAGGGAACTCCTAACCTATAGCCTGCTTGCCTGCGAAACCGGTTCCTACGTTGTTACTGCAGACCAACGTAGGTTCCCAAAAGAGAACGTCAGTACCATCCATTGTACTCAGTGAGTCTCAACGAAATGAGACGAAACTTTAATAACATATACATTACGAGCAAATATTCTAAATGCATGTAAAACAAAAAGCATATAAGAACAATTCTAAAATAATTCCATAATATCAGTTTATGAATATTCTAAAAGAAATTCTTCTCTTTTTCTTTCTTATAAAAAATACTCCAGTTTTTACTTTAGGAGCTCCAACTATTCTGACCTATTTCTATCTTAGTCACCGTATTATCGGCACAGGTTCGATCCCAACCTGATCGAATAGGCTCAATCCACGAGGTGCCACTCGCTTCATGGTTCTCGCCACTCATGTATCATACCTCAACATGTCTAAGTAAATTCTCAGCAATGAGACCCTCGGCTCGTGTGCTCCCTATTTTGGCACAAGTAGTTTCAGGAAGTCAACGCCTTGGTTAGGACCCTCGGCCTGGACGATGACCCCTTCTCAGAATAAAGGATACTCCCAAAAATCTTTTCTTTCTAAAATTTCTTCTTGTGAATTTTCAAGTCTAAATCTTTTTTGGAATATCATATAGATACTCATGCTGGAATCCTTAATTTTAAAGCATGGCATAAAAATAAAATAAACATTCAAAAGTATTTCTAAAGATTCTTGCATCTTCATAAATTTTCAACATGAAAATGGCATATAAGAATAACACAAAAATCTGAAAATTTATGCACATATATCATAATAAATCTTCTAAACTTTTGCTAGAACAATTCTAAGTTAATAGGTACTCACTCGCTCTAATTAAGTAAATAGAAACTCTTTTAAGCAGTTCATCAAACACCTTGTATGCGTGCTTTTGTGAGTTAAACCACTTTAGTAAAGGGTTATATCAACTCACCTCAAAACTCCTTGAGTCAATATGTAGGCCCCAGTCCAATTTATACTGTTGATACAGAGGGAGAAGGGAATTAACTATTCAATTCTTACCTATTACTACTGTAGGATAATTGACAACAAGAAATTTTATATACTTGAGTTCAAGAATAAGTGATTTGTAAAGAACCCTAGATTTTTTTCGTTGACTGCATGAGTCGCTGCCTCTGTTTGTTTAGAAACAAAATGCTATTTATGTTTTTGTTCATAAAAGGCTATTCACGCCTTTGACTTCCAACATCCCTTTATGGGCTTAGGCTATCACGTTTTCATTTTATTTGTTTTCCTTTTTTTTTGTTTTGGTTTTGACTTAACTAGTATCTAATTGTACCTATTTTTAATAATTAATAATATTAAAATTATTAATATTCCTCTAATTTTATATTCAATTATTTATAATTAGAGAAGTAACTCAAAATCAATCACAAGGTTTAAATCCGTAATAGAAGTATAATTTGAGATGAAAAAAATTAAATTCTATATTTAGCGTGTCTTGAAACTTTTATATATTTGAGGAGTGTTACAATATTTCCTCCTTAAAGACATTCGTCCTCGAATGTTGCTTGAGACTTATTCTTAAGCTAACAATTATTCCTTAGGTCGTTGAACTTCTTAAATTTCTTAGCACTACTCACTTTCTCAAGGGACTTAAAATTTTGGCTAACTCCCTAAATTTTCAAAAATTTTGGCAAAGTATCCCCTGTAAATTAGACTATCCAGAAAAAATATCTCTGTCAACAATACCACAACTACACCAATAACAACTAAATATACCATAACAAGCCATTCATAGGAACCATAGACAGCTCATAAATTAATTACTCACACTCCGGTAAGGAGGTACCACAATAACCAACCAAAATCTAAAGCACAACACTTCTGCAAAAAGTAACTAACTTTAATGAATTAAATATATCTGGCATGACACTAAATTATTAAATAACTAAATATACTCTGGTAGAAACTAAACTACTTTAACAACTAAGTATAATCTAGCAAGACATAAACACATGATAACTTGTATTTAATAAATAAAAATATAAATGCCAAACAAAATCTAGGTTCACATACCTTTTTGTCACGCCCCGAAATCCCACCGTCAGGCTGTGATGGCGTCTAACGTTGAACCCGCTAGACAAGCCAACGTATATAGCTAGACTAACATGAGAATTTCAACTTTTCAGAATAAGCTAAAACACTTCAAAATTAAATCAGCGTAATAAATACAGTTTAAGCTAAGTAAATACAATCACAATATAACGACGCAAAATTTCCCAAAACCTGGAGTCACAAACTCACGAACTGTCTAAGAGTGCTAAATACAAGTCTGAAAGGAAATACATGTCTGTCTTTGAAACTAAAGGAAAAACAAGATAGAATCGAAGACAAGGGGATAGAAGAGACACCAAGGCCCAAGAATGCCAGCGGGTATACCTTGAAGCCTCTATGATGAACTGGAAGACACTCCCACTAATGATATTTTTCGGGTCCGGCTGCGTAATCTGCACAACATAAAAGAAGTGCAGGTGTAGCATCAGTACAACCGACCCCATGTACTGAGTAAGTGCTTAGCCTAACCTCGGCGAAGTAGTGACGAGGCTAGAACCGAACTACCAAATAAACCTGTGCAGTTCAAATAAATATATATACATATATACAACGAATAGGAAATATAGGGAGAAAACAATTAACAAAGGAAGGGGAAAATGCTGCGGGGAGATGACAATTTCATGTACGAAATCTTAATAAGGAAAGGAACAACAAGCCAGCATATCAATAAGGACAGGAAATCCCAAACTTGCACGGCATCACCCTTCGTGCTTTTACTCTCGTCTTCACTATGCAATGTATAATATAATCAATGTAAATCATGGCACGACATCACCCTTCGTGCTTTTACTCTCTTTCCTCACTGTATAATCAATGAATATGGTACGAAATGGTACATCGTACGGCACGACATCACCCTTCGTGCTTTACACTCTTTCCTCACAATGCATGGCATCACCCTTCGTGCTTTATCATTCTTCCTTACCCAAACAACAATCACAAACAAGGTCAAGAGAGTACATCAATTAAACAATTAAATCCCGGCAAGGGAACAATACAGTAATCTCAATATCCCAACAAGGGAGACAATATCAAACAATGCACGGCATCACCCTTCGTGCTTTACCCTCATTCTCACCAAGACAAGTGCATGACATCACCCTTCGTACTTTACTCTCATTCTTACCAAGACAAGTGCACGGTATCACCCTTCGTGCTTTAACACTCTTTCTCACCCAAACATCAATCACCACCAAGGACAAGGAAGAAACAGAATAGAAATAGAAATCCCGGCAAGGGAACAATAATTCAATAATTAAATCCCGGCAAGGGACAATCAATATCAAAAGCAACAATGACCCGGCAAGGGTATATTTCAATAACTCTTTCTCTTTCTTTCACTTTTATTTTCGTGATTTATTCTATCACTTGAGCCAATGCTCCAAAGGATGTAATATCTCATATTTCCTCATTATTCAAATTCACAATTTGAGCCAATGCTCCAAAGACATACTATCTCATATTTCTTCATTATTCAATTCAAAATTTGAGCCAATGCTCCAAAGACATACTATCTCATATTTCTTCATTATTCAATTTACAATTGGAGCCAATGCTCCAAAGACATACTATCTCATATTTCTTCATTATTCAATTCACAATCTGAGCCAATGCTCCAAAGACATACTATCTCATATTTCTTCATTATTCAATTCACAATTTGAGCCAATGCTCCAAATACATACTATCTCATATTTCTTCATTATTCAGTTCACAATTTGAGCCAATGCTCTAAAGACATACTATCTCATATTTCTTCATTATTCAATTCACAATTAATAGAAATCATCAATTAAGCATGGAAATTATCACAAAATCAGAATATTCCCAATATAAAGACTCACGGTCTTGCTAGACACCAATGTATAGATTCTCGTCACCATGCATATACATCGTATTTGGCAATTAGCAAGTAGCAAGTATCAAATTATACTCAACTCCTATTTTCTCAAGCTAAGGTTAGACCGAACACTTACCTTGGGTTCGAAGTATAGCAATCAACCTCTAACACCGCTTTTCCTTTAGAATTTTGACTCCGGAATGGTATTATCTAGGCATAAACAACTCGAGTACATCAATAAGGACTCCATGATTCAATTACATAGCCTAATTATCCATTTTCCAGCATTCTTAAAAAAAATACCAAAATTCGACCCCGGGTCCGCTTGGCCCAAACACGAGGCTAGGACCAAAACCATGTCACCCATTCACCCACGAGCTCGAATATATAATTTGCTTTCAAATTTGACCCCAAAACGAGGTCTAAATCAAGAAAATTCAAAAGGGCTTAACTCTACCCAAATTCTAGATTTTTCTACTCTAATTTGCATGTTTTAGGCTTAGGAATTTATTAAATATAGATGAAAAATGAAGGAAACGAGTTAACATTTACTAACCCAAGAAGTTTTTAGTGAAGGAAGGCTTCAATGGACGCCTAAGGGCCTTGGAGAAGAAGAAGTTCGTTACTTTCTAAGTGAATCCCGTAGCTACTGGTTCTGGAAATATTTATATACCACTGGGCAAAATTTCCCTTCGCGATCGCGGAAGGGAGGTCGCGTTCGCGAAGGGTAGACTGGACAGACCATCGCAATCACAGAAGGGATGACGCGATCGTGAAGAGTAAAGAAAACTGGGGTCCAGAAGTTGACTTACGCGAACGCATGGGGCATCACGCGAACGCGATGAAGGAGACCGGTAAGGCTACGCGATTGCGGTCAACTGTATGCGAACGCGAAGAGGAAAAGAGGCTAAGCCCTCAGGGTCAAATAACCCTACGCGATCGTGAGGGAATGAATGCGAACACGATGAAGGAAGAGCCTAAAGCTTCGTGAATGCGGAAGAGTCTTCGCGATCGCGAAGAACTAATGGGACCTGCAACAGCTGAAGCAAAACCAAGAACTTTTCTAAGTTCAAAATCACTCCGAGGCACCTCCGAAACACTCCCGAGCCCTCGGGGCTCCTAACAAATCACATGCACTGACTCAAAAACATCCTAAGAACTTAACTGTGCGATCAAATAGACAATATAACATCAAAAACAATGAATCAAACCTCGAAATCCATGAATTCCATCAAATTTCATAAAACATCAAATTTTCCATTTTAAGTCCGAAACACGTCAAACGAAATCCGATTTCAACCAAACTTTACAGAAAGTGCTTAAACCATATATAAGACCTGTACCGGGCGCCGGAACCAAAATACGGGCCCGATACCAACATATTCTAGCAAATTTTCATTTCACTTTTCTTTATAAATTTCAGAAAAACAATTTTTCTCAAAAATTCATTTCTCGGGCTTGGGACCTCGGAATTCGATTCCGGGCATACATCCAAGTCCCATATTTTCCTACGGACCCTCCGGGACCGTCAAATCACGAGTCTGGGTTCGTTTACCCAAAATATTGACGGAAGTCAAATTTATATATTTTAATATCAAATCTTAGCATAGTTCACAGAATTTCATATTTAAGTTTTTCGGCTACGCGCCCGGACTACGCACACAAATCGAGGCAATTATAAATGAGGTTTTCAAGGCCTCGAAAGTACGGGACGGGTAATAACATAGGTGATGACCCTTTGGGTAGTCACATTTTTCCTCAAATAAATATGGATATTTCTTCCTAATATCTTCCTCGACCTCCCATGTAGCCTTTTTAAATCATGATTACTCCACAAAACTTTTACCGATGCTATATCTTTCGTTCTCAACTTTCTTACTTGACACAGTCCGTGCATTTCCTACCAGTAAAGATGACAGATTCCGTAGAGCAGAATGACGGAATTCAAAAATTGGCAAGTAAGAACTAGCAGAATAGGTACCTCTACTGGTAGGAAATGCACGGACTTACAAACATCAGTTTCCTCTCATCAACTTCTGCAGATTTCCAGAGGAGTTTCAGTCATGTAATTTGGTCAGTCGTTTGGGGAGCTTCAGTTGTATTTGACTGATGGGTTATAGGGTTTAGTGGGTTATGTATGAGTCGGGTCGGGTTCAAACAGGTGGGTAGGTTGGAAATATCTGGGGTGGGTTTTAAATCAACCAATAATATTATTGTTTAACCCAAAAATAGTTTTCAAGGCCAAAGCAATAATTTTATGTGACGAGCCACAAGCAACCGATTCAATACGAAAAATATAATTTTTCGTTAGTGCAAAGCGATAGAGAAGTGCAAAATAAATTCAATGACAGATAATATAATAAAAATAAAGCAGAGAAGAAATAATTCTTACTGAATAATCCTTGACAGGATGTTCAGCCGAACGGAGCTTGAAGGGCCAAACTATGGCTAGCTTGGGAGCAAGATGATATGAATTACAATGTACAGAATTATAGAGAAGAAAGTTCGATCCTCTGATTGTGATAAAACTATGTCTATTTATAGGGATAAATCTAAGTAACCATTCTCCTTGAATAATGGGTCCATTATGAGCATTTACTCAACCCATCCACTACTTTTGGAAGACTTGTAACAACTGTGTAAATGCTGGAATTTCATAACTGATGAGTTAATTCCATAACTGATGAGTCAATCCCGTGGCTGATGATTTACTCCCATACCTATTGAGTCAATCTTGTGTCTGCTGAGTCAATCTCGTGCCTGCTGAGTCAATCTCGTGCCTGTTGAGTCAATCTTGCAATTAATTGCCTTGTTCTGACCGTTACAATCATTTATTACATTTATTGCACGTTACATAATTGATTTGTAACTGATGGAGTAATGATGATAAATCCCATATAATCCGAGATTAATTGATTCCTTCCTCATTTGTAATTATTAGATGTTCTCCCGCACCTGTTCCGAGCTATTTATGATGACCAGTTCCGAGGCTATCAGGCACGGTATGAGTATGTTCGGTCCTGGGGGTTTTTCACATATCATCTTATATGTCATTCTTTACTTTTCTCTAAGCTTTGCTGACACGTGCTGCCCTTTAATAGACCCACATGGCGAGTCTATTTTTCGCCAATACAGATAATCTCCCCACTTTCCAGTTAACTGTGATATGACCGGGAAGTGGAAGATTTTATCCTTTTCTCCATTGCCTTTAACTCATTAAGAACCTTGCCAGAAAAACCCAGTAGGGACAAATCGGACGAAGGAAAAAAGAGTGCAGAACTTAGAGATTCATATGACAACTTCAACGATCATGTTCGTTTCGTCAATAAGCGGTTGGTTTACCCCTGTATTGTTTCGGGGTTTGAAGACAAATGTTTGCCTTATGTTTGGCAAGTTCGATATAAATTTCGGCTTTGTTTTCTGCCTACTTTAATGTTTGGGTTTTTGTTTCACCCTTTATGTCTTTGCATTTATAAAAATGCTTTAGATTACTCGTACCTTTTCGTATTAGGAACGGTTTATGAAAGAGGGCCCTTTTTGATCGACATTTAATGAAGAAGACGTCTCAACTTCATAATGGTGTAATAATGCAATAGAGTGATAGGAATTTTTCACATGTTTAAGAATGTTTCTGAAGAAAGTTTTTGTTTGAACTTTCACAACATTTTATATATGTTTGATTATCGTCTAAAACTCATGTTGCAACTGTTTTCTTTTAACATTTTGATACAATCTTGCATTTTGTAACTGTTTTCTTTTGTAACAGCTTTTTCGAGTTAATACAAGGGAATAACTATTTTTTGTTTGTAACAGTTTTTATAAAGGTATGGGTTTTTACCCGTAACGTTTTTCATTGAAAATAATTTTTAATAAATACAAGGGTATATCTTGCAACCCTTGACTAAATATTGCCTTTAACCTGAACATTCGTTTACATCCACGAGTGTTTTCTTTGTAGGTTTTCGAATCAGGCTTGCGTTTTTGGCTCTTGACTTCGCTCTTAACTTTCGGTTTGTTGGGTAGACCTTAGGCTTGACTTGAGTTCTGCATTTCCCAGTCTTTTTTGCCTTCCATAGTCCCCCAAGTGTTAGAGATTTGAAGTATGAGCACTTGATTATTCCTTCCATATGGTCCATTTCTTGAAAAGGAAATTAAATACGGGACTTGAAGGTTCATACGTTTTGGATGATGACTACTTAACCCTTTTTATTTCATCAGAAGGGTTGAGACCTAGACCGGGAATTCAGTTACTTCCTCGTGTCTTTCAGGTCTAATATCATCATTTGGTACTTTAGGGAATTTATCCTAGTACTAACTTTTCATGGCACTTTATGAATTTATTTGAGTGCTCATATTTAGTCTTATAGACTTGAAATATATATTTGGATGCATTGTTACATGTGATATGTATTAATGTTGCACCCTTGGGTGTCTAACTTTAGAGGCCCTTTTATATATTTTAACACTATGAAAAGGACGTCTCCTTTTCATTCAGGCGTAAAAGAGGATCGATTGATCTGAGTAGACTTTTAGTCTGTGGAAGTATTAATTCTGGTAGGATTTCCTGGAGTATTGATCTCGGTAAGACATTGAGTCTGAGGGAATACTGATCCCAAATAAATATAGATCTTAGTAGATTTGTCTTGAAGAGGCATTGAATCTGATTGAATTTTGAATCCAAATTGGACTATATGAACATACTTCCAAGTAGAGAGGCACACATGTCCAAAATAATATTTGAGATGTTCGGGATAACCGATCCGAGTCATAATATAATTAGCCATTAAGAAAGGCTTTTTAACTTGAATGGTCATTGTTGGACCGACTATAGCCATGTGTTTGTTCAAAGTGAACTTTATTCTGATGGCATAGTTGCATACATTTATGTTGACTTGAACATAAAAGTCTCGTTTGTTATCGTGGGATTCTTGACTCGACATGGAGTTCTTGATCTTTTTTGTGTAAGAGTAGTATATGCATTTTTGAAGATCTCATTCAATACTGTTTGAAGTGTTTTATGCTTGATATGAGCAATACAACTGACCGAGTTGAGATTGCGGTAAATAATGTCGGAATATTCTTAGAAATTTATTTCCCAAATCAATCGATTGTTTGAATCACTTCTTAAAATGTCAAGTCGGATTGACTAATCTTCAAGTATAAGTGATCTCCCTAATGTTTGACTTTTGTGTTATGAGAACTCAAACACTAGAATCATAATTTGACAGTCCCCAGATTAATAATATCAGATAGGATAGCCGGTTCCATTGTTGATGGACTTTCAAATGGTCTAGTTACAACATAGAGACAGTACCAGAGCTATTTCTTTATTTTTTACTATGGCCGGGAACTACAGAGGTTCCAAAATGTTATCGAGGACCATGCGATATCTTGCCTTATTATCGGAGTAATTTTCACGGCTTTCTTTATAGATTTCTCGCATCATATATTTTGTTTGTTTGGTACATGTGGCATTTTAGCTTTCGGATCCTTGAATATTCTCAAATATGATTCTCCTTCAATAAGGCAGTACCGGATGAGACACACTCAGAGTTGTCGAGAGCTTGCTTGTCTGTGGGTAAAGTCCCATTCTCCAAGTAATCAATGAAGTTATTATACCAAAATTAAATTAGTCGGGCTTACCTCATTTTCATTCTAATTGATGATAAATCAGGGATCACCTAGATAAGGGATGACTTGATCCTGATATTGTTTGATTCGGAAATGATATTTCTCAATAAGAGTCCAGAGTTTCTTCTGGAGTCAGTGATATTAGAAGTAGATCCGAGACTAGCACATCCGACTTGATTTTCTTGGGCTGCATAGTTTTCTTGGATTTGATCAATCGTCAAATCAATACTTTTGCTCTGAGTCCCCAGCTAATTCAAGCCTGTATCATATGCTTTATACTCATCTTTGTTGTTATTAATAAACTAACTTTTGTGAAATCTAAATACTTTTTCTGATAGGGATTAAGCATTGTCCTTAACCAAGAACTTTTAATACTTGTGGACTTAATTGTGTAAAAGGTCAAGATCCCGAGAATTATCTCAGAAATAACATGTACTTTGATTTCAGCTTCAGGTAATATGCTCAAGCAAAGATTAGTCATGAAATTCGCTAGACATGTGATTTATGGTCGTATGAGGCTAATAAACAATATCATATTCCATAAGTCTGACTACTCATTTAGCTAGCCTTGCTGATAGTCTCATTTATGCAAAATATTGTATATTGAAAATATAGTGGCTACGAGATCTGAATGATATTGGCAATAAAGCCTTAGATTTAGGGCAATAGTAATTAATGCCAACTTCTCTAAATATAGAGATGCAATTTCCATGTCTAAGAGCATTCTATAATAGATAAGAGATTGTGTACCTTTCTCTGCTTGAATTAAGATTGCATTTACCGAGACATTCGAGACAATGTGATACACTAGCGATCATCTTTCTCCTCGGAATTTTGAAAGTGATGATGGGTTGATGTTAGCAACGAGTCTGAATGATTCGACTTTTCGGACTAAACCCACCTTCGCGGTTCCGTAACTTTATCTTTTATTATTTGGCTCTGGTTTATTCTTTTGCTTGACCGGATTATACCGTGGGTCAATATTGAGCATATAAAACATTATCTCCGGTGGTACACCTGTTATGGTTACAATGGTGGCAAGAAAAGCAATTTGCATTAACACGTAAAATTTTAATCAACTTACCTTTAAACTTGGTGTCGAGTATCGGCCAGCATAAACCTTCCTATTTGGGAAGCTAATAATAGTTTCTAGGTCTTCAGCATTTGACCTCGTGGCTTTTCATTCTTTCGGTTCAATGATTGTATCCGAAATTATTTGTGTAATTGTCCATGGCTTATTAATGAACCTTCTTCCTCGTAGTCTTCAATTATCCATCCCGAACCTATCTTTTCTTTTCCAGTTGTCAGGTGCGGTATCGTTGTAAACAATCTCGTGAGTGGTTTACCCCTGCTTTTTCTAACTTTCATTCTTCTCCTGTGGAAAATTTCAATTTTGCAAGGTGATTCCTTACCTGTTTGAGAATGTTTGGATCTTTTTCAGCCCGTGAAGAAAATCTCGTATCTCTTTGCTCGGACCTATTTTTTATTTTCATTTGAACATTCGTGCCTTTCTCCATTTAAAGCTCGGTGTTGCATATCATTCTCGTGGGATAGTCGGAAAATTCCTGGAGGTGTTCTATCCACCCGTCTTGTTCCTTGATCTGTTTCTGTCAAGTTAGAACTAATTGTGCAAATTAAAATTACCTGATGTACCTGAACTTCATGTCTCGGTATTGTTTAGGGTAGATTCTTTAATAAGTTTCGGTACTAATAGTTGTGGTACCAATATGCCTATGTACATTCTCCATTTTTCTCTACTTGTTGCTTATATATCAGTATCATGGCTATTATTGCCTTTTCCTTTATCATGGTAAAGCCATCTCAAGCTTGGTTATCTTCAACTATGTTGATTGACAAATTTCGGCCATGATGAAGGTTAAACTGAAAGCAAGCAAATATCAACAAAAAATATTAGTATCTTTGGTTGAATAGAAAATTTTCTTGAGTTCCCGGTAAAGGAACCAAACTGTTTAACCTAAAAATAGTTTTCAAGGTCAAAGCAATAATTTTATGTGACGAGCCACAAGCAAATGATTCAATCCGAAAGATATAATTTTTCGTTAATGCAAAGTGATAGAGAAGTGCAAAATAAATTCAATTACAGACAATATAATAAAAATAAAGCTGAGAAGAAATAATTCTTATTGAATAATCCTTGACAGGATGTTGAGCCGAATGGAGCTTGAAGGGCCAAACTATGGCTAGCTTGGGAGCAAGATGATATGAATTACAATGTATAGAATTATGGAGAAGAAATTTTGATCCTGTGATTGTGATAAAACTATGTTATTTATAGGGATAAATCTAAGTAACCATTCTCCTTGAATAATGAGTCCATTATGAGCATTTAGTCAACCCATCCATTACTTTTGGAAGACTTGTAACAGTTGTGTAAATGCTGGAATTTCGTAACTAATGAGTTAATTTCGTAACTGATGAGTTAATTCCATAACTGATGAGTCAATCCCGTAGCTGATGAGTTACTCCCATACCTGTTGAGTCAATCTTGTAATTGATTGCCTTGTTCTGACCGTTACAATCATTTATTGCATTTATTGCACGTTACATATTTGATTTGTAACTGATGGAGTAATGATGATAAATCCCATATAATCTGAGATTAATTGATTCCTTCCTCATTTGTAATTATGAGATATTCTCCCGCACCTGTTCCGAGCTATTTATGATAACCAGTTCCGAGGCTATCGGGCACGGTATGAGTATGTTCGGTCCCGGGGATGTTTCACATATCATCTTATATTTCATTCTTTACTTTTCTCCAAGCTTTGCTGACATATGCTGCCCTTTAATAGATCCACATGACGAGTCTATTTTTCGCCAATACAATTATGCCACGCCATTAAAAATAATTTTGATTTAAAATCTAAAGTGAGCTGTTAACTTAAAGGGCACGTGTGGGCCAAAAACCTTAACAGAAGGATATATTTAGCCTAATAGGTGGATGGGGGCACTATTAGACCAAAACTAATAGTTCAGATGCAAATCTGACCCTTTTCCGTAAGTAATTTACAACTTATCTACATTCCAAATTCACCAACCATCTTGGTGATCACTAAATGATTAGGGTTATTGTAGGGCCACGAAATTTTATGAGTTTATTGGTGTATTTGGATTAACAAATTGAAGTGCAAACAATTACTTACCTATCTTTTGACAAATTTCTGAAAAGCTCGAAAAACAATTCTGATATAAAAAGTATCATCAAGTCCTATAATTGTATTTGGAAGTACAAACCGTTACTTATTCATCTTTTGATAATATTCAATAATATTGGTGTAAAAAGTGTCATCAAATCCTATAACTACATACAAATAATTTGTTACAATAGCTCCTCTAGACACTAAACAAAGAGCAAAACATTCTGATCTTAGTTCCAAACAACATTAAACATTGCTATAATAGAAGTTAAGAAACTCTCCCTCTACCCGTTCATTTTCTCATATACTTAACTCTTTTGGTTTCTTTTCCCATACTCCATCACATCTCATTTTTTCCTTTCACTTCACATAACAAGCCTGCAAAACACCAAGGCAACACCACCAACTTTGACTGAGAATCCTAATTCATATCCAAATAGGAAAAAGAGAGCTTAGAGATGTTCACGACTTTGGTCCTATAGAAAAATACACAATCGCACATCATTTTAGAAATAAAAACTTTCAAGAGTACTCTTAAACCAAAATAAGTAACCATAACAAAAGATGATAAATCATAAAAAGAAAAAATTACATGATTATCATGTGATTCTCTTAATCTACTTGTAGGCAATTAAAAATTTATTAAATTTAAATCCATAAGAAATTTTGATTTAGTCTCAAATTAAATATATTTTGACGCAAATAAATATTATGGGATAACATTTTGACTTAGTTATTCAAATCTACTTAATTTGATTTAAATAAAGGTCCAATATTATTGGGCTATCCCATTTAATTGGGCTACCAATGATGGGCCCACTTCATTAGGCCCAATATGTCATCTTCTTAGAGGCCCAATGTCACATGGCAAATGACATGGCACGCCAAGTGAAATGGAAGATCCAATGAGATCATGCCACGTGTCAAAATGACAAGGCATGCCAAGCCAAATTACCGCGCCACGTGTGTTAGTGACATGTTCTAGCCAATCAAATGCAACATTGTCACACTTCAATTTGATTGGTCGGAAAGAGTTTTTTCTTACCAAAATTCTTCCCTCCCACAACTATAAATAGGGTTCTTCATATTCTAAAAAAGACACTAGAAATTATAACAAGAAGCAAGAGAGAGCTCGTGGATCAATCGACACAAATTTCTCTACAAGTTTCAAGCTTCAAGCAATCAAGTTCAAGCTCAAGAACGAAGAACAAATCAAGATTCAAGGAGTACGAGTTCAAATCAAAGTTCATACTAGTTGAACTCAAGATCATCGTTCGTGGCAATAAATATAGATTCAATATCAAGCTCAAAGGCCCTTGAATTTATTTACTATTGGAAAGAAGAATCAGAGGATCAAACGCCAGCAAGTTTCTATCGGCGCACGTTAACGTGGCTATGCTAACGTACGCAACTGGACACCACAGGAGGAAGAGGAAGACCTAAACAAAACTTTGCAAAAATTCCGTCCATTGATGCAAGGAATGCAATAATGGAAATTTTTGTCTCATCCAAAGGGGTGAGAATTGAGGAGCCAATTGAGAACACCACTCCGACGAACACAACGAGTGAGCAGAGCAGTATAGTCTCAGGTGAAGCAATCAACGATATTAAGAATAAAGAAGTGATGGAAACACCTGAAAGTAGTGGAATAGGTTACATGGGAGCAGAATGGCATAGATGAACTCAAAAACACCAAACACTAATGCAACGGTGCCATGAAAATCTAGCAAGGCTGAAAATCCCAAAGACACTGACCAAATGGTGAAGGCAAGTGGCATTCAATCATGGGAAAATGATGTAGTAGGAAACAAGCTGGCGTTGAGAAGTATGAATCTCCAATATATTGCACTAATAAATACAAGATGAGGAGAAAATTATGCGATTAGACCTAGAGGATGTTGAGCAGGAAAATGAAAAATGGAGTACAACTATTGTTCTATATGTTATTGGGAATTCACCATCCATAGGAGCAATGAAACGATTCCTTTACTTCAGTAGGTAAGTACTCTATGAAACCCCAGATCTACTATCATAATGAAGAATAATTTTTAATTCAATTTGCAAATTTGGAGGAAAGAAACCAAGTCCTGTACACTGGGTTTCATACCATCAATAACCATCCTATTGTAATGAAATCATGGACACCAGAGCGCAATTTGCATGAAGAAGTTCTTAGAACCATTCCGCCGTGGGTGAAGTTTCCAAATCTTCCCCTGAATTGCTAGAGCATGAAGGCATTAAGAAAAATTGGTAGTGCTCTGGGTAATACAGTATATGTCGATGACTGTACAACTAGTACAGTTAGAATATCTTATGCTAGAATGTTTATTGAGATGGACATTACCAAACCTCTATCTAGAACGGTGAAGTTGTAGGACCCAATGGGGAAAACAATTGAACAAGAGGTAATTGATGACTGGGAACCTATATACTGTACCACATGCCTAAAGATAGAACATAGTTGCAATGAGAACATAATGCAACAACCACAAAGGCAGGCATCCAAAGGGAGAGGGAATAAAGTCAAGCAAATCTGGCAAAAGGCTGAGAAGTGTGGACCTAAGGAGAATGATCAGGAAAGGAGCAAGCAAAGAGGGTGGAACCACCAAAGCGCTAGAGGATAATATAATGCAACTTAGTGTTTCTACTACGCAACCTGCAGAAGAAGTGTGAACAACAGTAAGCGGAAAATCAGCAGCAAAGATGGCAAAAACAAAGCAAACTGAAGGTAAGGTCCTTGGTGGCAATAATGGGTTCCTGTCCTTAGTAACGGGACAAGAACCTACAACCAATGATCCAGGACCAAACAATGTGCAGATGGGGTCCTATATGGGGCAGGAGCAATATCATGATACACAATACGTACCAGTATGAGTGCAATTACATGGAATGTTAGAGGTTTAATAAAGAATATAAGCAAAAAGAGACAAAGGAGTTCATAAAGCAGAATAAAAAGGCAGTGATTGCACTAGTAGAACATAGAATAAAGGAGCAGAAAGCTAGTAGCATTATGAGCAAAATTGCACCAGGTTGGCACTAGTTATCAAACTTCAGCAACAACAATAGGAACAAAATATGGATTCTTTGGGATCCAAGAATTTTGAATTTGATCTAATTGACATGGATTGTCAGTGCATACATGGACAAGTCACAACTCACTCAAGACTGGTATTATTTGGATTTACTGCAGTATATGGCTTGCATACTGTTAAAGATAAGGTGAGAATGTGGTAAAAATAAGGCAAATAAATAGTATACAACAAGGACCATGGATAGCAATGAGATATTTCAATTCAATACTTAATAGTCAAGACAGACAACATGGTACTGTAGTATAATAATGAAAACAAAAGATTTCAGGAAATTCATGAATGACACTAGCATGAATGAATTTCCTAATCATACCTATAGCAGGATAAAAAGGGGAATAGTTAACACAATCAGGATGCTGACAATGCCTAATCTGTATATACAGATCCTAGAACATTGATTCTTTGATCACTCCCCTTTTAAGTTAATGATCACACAAATGCAGAGGAAGAAAGCTAGCTTGTTCAGATTTTTTAACTGTCTGGCTGATCACCCTCAATTCCTACCCGAAGTGGAGCAAACATGGAGTACAACTGGAGCCACTGGAAACTTACAAGGAGTGTGGAACAAACTCAAGAGAGTTAAAAAAAAGTCATAAAATGGCCTTAACACACAACAATACAAAGGTGTTGATGACAGAATCAAAGAAATCATAAGAGAATTACAGGAGGTGCATGAGCAAGTGGGCTGTAGAAAGATGAATAAAGAACTAATTGAGAAAGAGAAGCAGATGAAAAGTAAATTAGAGAAATGGACACTGATTGAAGAATACATCTACAAGCAAAAGTCAAGGGTGCAATGGCCGAAGCTGGGAGATTCTAATTTTACATATTTCTTTGCACATATGAAGAATAAGAGCAATTTAAATGGAATACATAGTCTCCTTACTAATCTAGGGGTTCAGGTACACATGGAGGAGGAATTAGAGGTTGAAGTACTTGGCTACTATAAACAGTTGCTTGGATCAAATGCACCCCCCCCCCATCCTAGCAATAGATCCAAATGTAATGAAAAGAGGGGAAATTCTCAATAGAGGGCAACAATATCAATTAATATTACATGTTACAAGGCAAGAGGTATGGAAATCTCCACAAGATATAGATTAGATGACTTGAAGGCCCTAGGATGGTCTCATTGCAGTATTCTTCAAGAAATCATGGAATATCATAGGGGAGGAGGTAACACAAGTTGTACTAGATTTATTCCAAGCAACACATATGTTCAAACCACTTAATTGCACCTCAATAACTCTTATACCCAAAGTCAGGAACCTGCTACCATAAAGGAGTATAGACATATTTTCTGCTGCACTACAATATGCAAAATCATTTTAAATGTTCTGACAATCGATTACAAGGAGTCATGGATGATTTAGTAGATAAGACTCAATCTGTTTTTGTTCCTGGAAGAGTCATTATTGATAATATCATACTGAGTCATGAGCTAGTAATGGGTTATGAGAGGAAAGGATTGTCACCAAGACACATGATGAAGCTGGACATGCAGAAGGCATATGACTCACTTGAGTGGCCTTTTCTTGAAAAAATATTATGTGCCTTAGCATTTATATAGAAATTTGTGAAATGAATAATGACTTGTGTACAGAGTGTCACTTACACCGTCATCTTATATGGCTCACTAACTCAACCATTTGAGGCTAGGAAAGGGCTTAGACATGGGACCCCCTATCCCCTTTCTTATTTGTACTAGCAATAGAGTACCTCAATAGAAGATTGAAGCATTGCACTGTATCCCGATCTTCAACTTTCACCCCAAATGTGCCAAGATGCAAATCATGCAACTTGGATTTGCAAATGACCTTTTATTGTTTTGCAGAGGAGATACAATTTCAGTTCAACTGCTATATAAGTGTTTCCTGGATTTCTCAAGAGCATCAGGACAGGAAATTAATAAGAAGAAGAGGTCCATCTTCTTTGGTGGTGTTTCACATGATATTCAAAAAGAAATACTGGAATTCCTTGGCATTCCTAGAGGGGAGTTGCCAATGAGATATCTTGGGGGTACCTTTAAGCTTTAAAAGAGTGTCAATAACTCAATGTCAGCCTCTAATTGACATACTGGTGGGAAGAATCACATCCTGGACAACCAAATTACTGTCATATGCAGGGAGACTGGAACTCATCAACAATGTCCTATTTTCCATTCATACTTTATGGGCTCGAATTTTCATGTTACCAAAGAAGATTACAAGAATGGTAGAGGCAATTTGTAGGAGTTTTCTATGGACAGGGGGCAACACTATATCAAAGAAAGCTCTTCTAGCTTGGGAGAAAGTCAGTGAGCCTAAGTCAGCAGGCGGTTTCAATGTAATGGACATATCCATATGGAACAATGCAGCCATCAACATACAGCTATGGAACCTATGCAAAAAGAAGAATAAAATATGGATCCAATGGGTGCATTATTACTATATAAAACGCAAACACGTATGGGATGTGCAACCTAGCCAAGCTTCATGGATTATGAGGAAGATTCTGAAAGCTAAAGATAACTTTGAGAAGCAGGTTACACCGATGAAGATCTAATGCAGATGAAAACTTGCTCCATCAAAGACGTATACCATAAAGTGCGAGGAGATTTCAACAAAGTGAGCTGGAGGAAGTTGGTATGTAACAATGATGGCTGCCCTAGGTTGGTATTCACGCTAAAATTGGTGGCTCATGGTAGGCTATACACAAAGGATAGGTTGTTAAAGTGGGGCATTCATAATGATCAACTATGTCCAATATGTTCACATGCAAATGAATCCATACACCATCTCTTTTTTGAATGTCAATATGCTGCTATCCTATAGAAAAGACAACTCAACTGGCAAGGTATCCTCTGAAATATCTATGGCTGGTCTAAGGAATTACATTGGGCAGAGAAATGGACTAAAAATAGGAGTGGAAAAGCAAAATTATTCAAAATAGTGTTGTATTTTGTGTGGCAGGAAAGGAATGCAAGACTCTTTCAAGCCAAGTCGAGGGATTGTGAGGCACTTAGCAAATTAGTTGTACAAGAAGTACATTGTCGAAGCAACAAAAAAATAGAGAAAAGACTGAACATATTGGACTACTATCTGATGTAATAGTTAGGTGATTCTTAGCAGGGCTGTAGAAAGAATGTATAGGGGAAGGGAAGGGAAGTACAGTAAAGCTTTGAACATGACAAAGTTCTATGGTTTTTTGTTTTGATTTGTAAATATTTTTCCGTGGTATATATAAAACTTTAATTACCAAAAAAAGAAGAAGATATTTTTGCTGGATTTCTATTTAATATACTGCACAAACTTGTTAATGAAATGTTCCAAAATTAAGTGTGTAGCATGAATTGTCATTTAGAAAGTAGATGTAAAGCTAACCTTCCTCGGAACAAGCTAGAAAATGAGAAAAGTTTAGTATACTTTTAATATGTCAAAATTGAGGTCAACAACTTTGCATCCAATTTTAGTTTTAGCATCATGAGGCAAGAAAGTAGTCTCGGTTCCTCTGATTCTTTCAAAGTTCTATATTCTAATAGGAATAATGAGTTATCATTGAAAAAGATCATGTGTTGACACACTACTCATAAGGCTCTAGGTTGTAGTAAGATACCCTGTGATTAGTTGTTCTCTAAGGCATTCACCTTTTCTTTCTAAAGCAAACCTCTATATTGCTTTTCCCAACAAAAAGTATGACATTCTTTACTTTCATCAATTTTCCAGGAGGTATATCTCAGGAAACTCTATATATTAGTATCTATCTTTTCCATCTCAAAGTCCATACTTCTCAAAATATTCTAAGAATAGCTAAGAAACAAATCGATATCACTTAAGTTTTGTGAGATATAAGAATGAACATAACTTGATAACTTGAATTCTCAGATGAAAACAACGTTTGGTTTTGTAGGAAATATTGGGTCCACCCATAAGGGGTGCTCTAAGGCCCAATAGGGTTATTAGTTAACCCTAAATATTCTCTATATAAGTACACTTAGTGTGTACATTAAAAAGTAGCTGAGCAGCATTTTTCTACGCTTTTCTTCCTTTCTCAATTGAACTAGGTTTAGACTGTGGAATTGGGGGTTGATCCAACACACCGTGACAATCACCGCCGACCAATAATTCCAGCCGCGGTTCATCCGTTTTCGCTTCCGCTTCACGAAGAAAAAGTAAGTTCTCGGTTTACGTTTCACACGCTATCTAATGTGTTTAGATTAATGTGTTCCTTCATTGGTATCAGAGCCATATGCTGGTTTTCTGGTCCGGATATATATATAGAATAATTCTAAATTTAAGTGTAAATCTGGAACGTGTATATATGTATTTTTGTTGGATGTTTCTCTATGCGAGTGAGACCAGTTAATGAGTTTAACTCCATTTTTATTCATCTGATATTTTTTTGAATTAGTGTTCAAAAAAAAAAATGATGGATGATAATAGTCCTTTTTGAAATTACTTTTCAAACTGATCGTTTGAATACAAATGGCTATTTGTACTCCCTCAAACTTGTATCACCTTTTTAAATCTCATCAAAAGACTTGTTTTGTTTTAAAAATCATCCGACCTTGATGTACTGCTGTTGTGCACCACCGAAAGCCACTGTCAAATGAACGGTGGATGTTAAAAAATAACTATTGTTTTGACATAGCAGATCACAGATGGAGCTTGATTCTCCATAACCATGGCAGAAAACGGTTTAAAAAGGAAAAAGGAAACGAAACTGAAGAAGAAGTCTTCATGTGCGCCGGCAGAGAGAAAAAGAAAAGAAAAGAAGAAGACTAGGGTATTCTCCTATTAATTTGATTTACTAATTTAAAAAAAAAAAAAGGATTTGGAGATTAGTACTCCATGACCGCCGGCGAGAAAGAAGGAAGGAAGAAGAGAAACACGTTTTCCTTTTCTAAAACCTATAAATGCTTTAATTATTTTAATGTTTAAAATAATAAATATTTCTTTTAAAAAGAAAAATGCTCAAAATTGCTGGCAGCACTAGAGAATTGGGCTAAAGACCCAATTTCATTTTGCTTTATTAAGTTAGATGTCTTGGGCTAAAGGCCCACCACAAATCAAAAGCAATCTATAATTTCTTAAGTAAGAAGACTTGAGAATTTGGGCTTATAGCCCATTTTAGAAGTTGTCATTT
>MDKI01103565.1:0-25645 GCA_005239505.1 Nicotiana paniculata | reverse complement strand
GGTTCAAATTGTATGCATGGCTCTCGATTCTGAGTTGAACATGTTTAATTGTGAACTAGATTGGCGGTACTAGTCGGTCCTGTGATTCAGTGAGTAAAGGTTAAAAAGGAATTTCGACCCCAGGTATGTATGACTAACTTTCACCTTCGTAGAATACTCTTGTTGGGTCCGGGTATTTGGTATGTGTGCCTTGTTTGGAAATACGTGAATCGATTGTTCAAACGTGTTGAGGCGTGAGATTCTATTCTCTGATTTTCCTGGTAGATTATCATGCTACTGTGTTGTATGAAGTTGTGAAAGATGTTTGATGAACGAAATGTGGGAATGTGCAAAATAGTTGAAAGTCATGCGTGGAAAGTAATGAAAAAGAGTATTGTGAAACAATGTAACTGAAATGGGCGATTGTGGCAACATCGTGTTCATGAAATTACTACTTGATGATAGTTATGGTGCCTTGGGCCCAAATACATAAATTGTTTTTAGGAACTTGTATTCCTTGAAGTGATGATTCATGTGATGTAATTGTTTATGGTTGTTGTTATGAAATATGGTTGTCATGTGGTATCGGGTTGCACGCCGTAACACAAAACAATAAGCTTGATAAGGTGTGAGGCAATAAGGGTGGCCGAGGTAATAAGGGTGGCCAAGGTAACAAGGGTGGCCGAGGCAATAAGGGTGGCCGAGGTAATAAGGACGTAATGTGATCATTATCACCATCGAAATGAAAAATCGGGGAAACTCTTGAATATGAAAATGTTGAAAAGGGGAAAAGAAGAGATTGTGAAACTTGATGATTTGGTTGTTCTTTTCCACATGCATTGATTGATTGGTTCTATTACTGTTTCTTACTTGTGTATTGTTTGATTGTACCTGGGATGAAGTTTGTTCATATATACTAGTACTATTCCACGGTGCTAACGTCCCTTTTTCCGGGGGCGCTACATTTCTTATATAAATGTAGGTGGTTCTACAGCAGGTAATTCAGCCCACCGTCAGTAGTGCCTCTTCTCCTTTCCGTCAGCTGTTCTGGTGAGCCCCACTTCCTCCCGGGGCCACGTGTGGCTCATGTCACCTTAATTTGAGTTTATGGTGTAGTGTAAGGTATAGTCGGGGCCTGGTTGCCGGCAAGTAGTATATAAATCTTTTGTACTTGTAGAGGCTCCGTAGAAACAATGTGGGGAAAGTATATATGTATTTTGGGTATTAAGCATACGGTTTGGAATCGTGGTCCACGTTGTTAATGTTGTATGTATTTTGTAAGTATTTGGTATCATGTGTTAGAAATGATAAAAAGTAGAAGTGAATTCAAGTTGGAAACTTATACTTAAGTTACAAATGGCTATTTTACCTGAATGATGTATATTGAAATCATGGGGTAACGCGTGGGATAGGAAAGGCAAATCAGGTTCGCTTGACTGGGGTCACCCGGTTGAGTGTCGGTCGCGTCCCTCGATTTTGGGGCGTGACAAACTTGGTATCAGAGCCTAAGGTTTTAAAAGTGTCCTAGGATATCTCAGAGCCGTGTCTAGTAGAGCTCTTCTTATCAGTGTGTTGTCGACCACATCTATAATTAGGGGGCTACATGGATATTTAGGAAACACCGTTTTCATTGTTATTCTATATCGTGCGGTGAAGTGGAAATTTAAAGTATTCTCGTCTAACTCGTGCTCTGTTCCAAAAATTTTCAGTAATGGCACCAAAGAAGAGAGCTCGGCTCGGCTTAGAGGCTGATGCCACCCCAAATGTGGCTGTGAAATCTGTACCCGATGGTGCGGGTGAGAGCGAGTCCCCGAATTTGAATCCACCTGGCCTTTCTGTTCCATACCAGAATGTTCCTATTCCTGCTGCGGTATAGGGTGCTGCAACCCCTCCCGCTGGTATTCCTGATCCTTCTTCGATTCCAGTTTCAGGTCCCGGTACTTTTGATGGGGACCTCAGGGGAGCTATTCATATGTTGACCCAGTTAGTGTCCGTTCAGGCCCAAGGATCTCATGCTGCCTCTGCATCCTCTAGCGGACAGGGAGATTCCACCGGTTCCAAAGTCAACCAGTTTCTGCAGTTGGCCCCTCCAGAGTTCTCAGGTATTGATCCGGAGGCCGATCCACAGGATTTTCTAGATGAGATGTGCAAGACATTTCGGGTTATGAAGGCTAAAGAGACAAAGAGGGTTGAGTTAGAATCTTACAGGCTGAGGGGAGCAGCGTATTCATGGTTCGAGATGTGGGAGAATTCCCTGGGGAGGAAAGTCCTCCGGCGAGATGGAATGAGTTCGTTGATGCTTTCATGGATCACTTCTTGCCTGCCGAGGCTATGGCCGCCCGTGCTATGGAGTTTGAGGTTCTCAAGCAGGGTAATATGAGTGTGTGGGAGTACCACATGGAGTTCGTGAGGTTGTCCAAGTACGCTCCTCAGTTGGTATCGACTATGGGTGTCAGAGTTCGACGGTTTGTTCAGGGCCTCAGTCCTTTTGTTGTGAATGAAGCTGCTACAGCTGCCTTGCACTCAGACATGAATTATGGTTAAGATAGTGGGATTCGCCCAGGCCACGGAGGCTAGAAAATTGAAGATAAGGTTGGAGAGGGAGAGTATCAGCAGGGCCCGGTCAACAGGCCACTTGGGGAGTTCAGTTGGAGGAGGGAGACCAGTTCAGGGGAGAGGACCATCAAGGCCATGCCAGTATTATGCTCAGACTTCATACGGTGCATCGCCACCAGTGCACCATTATCAGCAGAGCAGTCGCTAGGGACCGGGATCAGACAGTAGGAGACCCCATCAGTCCGGTCGTCCAGGAGGGAGGTTCCAGCAGCAGAGGAGGGCTCCATGCCCTAAGTGTGGGAGGTTCCATACTGAGCCTTGTTACCTGGATATCCCGGTATGCTACGGGTGTGGGGTGAGAGGTCATATTCGGCGGGATTGCCGTGCTCCCATTCAGGGCATGGGTAGTGGTTTTGCTCAGCCGTCCGGTTCTTCAGCCGCCGCATCTTCAGTACGTCCTCCAGCTCCAGCAGGGCATGGTGCAGTTAGAGGTGGAGCTCGTGGTAGAGGTGGACCCAGCCGGTTCTATGCTTTGAGTGGTCGCCAGAGTGCGGAGGCTTCTCCAGACGTTGTTACAGGTATTCTGGTTGTTCAAGCCCTTGATTGTTATGCTCTTATTGATCCAGGGTCCTCCTTGTCTTATGTTACCCCATTTATTGCTTCAAGTTTTGGGATAGAACCCGAACAACTTCTTGAGTCGTTCTCTGTGTTGACTCCGGTTGGTGATTCCATTACAGTCGCACGAGTCTATAAGAATTGTGTTGTCACGGTGTGTGTTCGAGATACCATGGCCAATATTATCGAACTAGGGATGGTAGATTTCGATGTTATCATGGGAATGGATTGGCTTTACTCGTGCTTTGCTAAACTCGACAGCCGAACCAGAATTATGAGACTAGAATTTCCTAATGAGTCAATTATTGAGTGGAAAGGGAATGGTGTGGTGCCAAAGGGTAGGTTTATTTCCTACCTTAAGGCCTCGAAGATGATTAAAAAGGGGTGTGTTTATCATTTGGTCCGAGTTGCGGACACCACTTCGGAAGTGTCTACCCCCGAGTCCGTCCCAGTCGTGAATGAGTTTCTTGAAGTAATTTCGGACAAGCTTCCAGGGATTCCGCCAGATAAAGAGATCGATTTCGGGATTGATGTATTGCCAGATACGCAGCCAACATCTATTCCACCATACAGAATGGCTCCATTAGAGTTGAGGGAGTTAAAGGATCAGTTGAAATACTTATTAGAGAAGGGGTTCATTCGGCCGAGTGTGTCGCCGTGGGGCGCTCAGGTTCTTCTCGTCAGGAAGAAGGATGGGTCGTTTCGGATGTGTATTGATTATCAGCAGCTCAACAAAGTCACTATCAAAAACAAGTATCCATTGCCTCAGATAGATGATTTGTTCGACCAATTGCGGGGTGCGAGGTTCTTCTCCAAAATTGATTTACGGTCGGGGTATAACCAGTTAAAGATCAGGGAGCAGGATATTCCTAAGACCGCCTTCAGAACTCGTTATGGCCATTTTGAATTTTTGGTAATCCCTTTGGACTGACCAATGCCCCAGCGGCTTTCATGGATCTTATGAATCGGGTTTGCAAACCGTTTCTTGACTCCTTCGTGATTGTTTTTATTGATGACATCCTTGTCTACTCGCGAAGTCTGAAGGATCATGCTAATCACCTCAGGGCAGTTCTACAGACTCTTCATCAGCACCAATTATATGCCAAGTTTTCAAAATGTGAATTTTGGTTGGAGTCATTCACATTTTTGGGTCATGTTGTTTCCATAGAACGGATTAAGGTTGATCCCTAGAAAATCACAGCAGTAAAGGATTGGCCTAGACCAACGACCCTGACAGATATTCGTATTTTCTTGGGTCTATCCGGGTATTATTGGAGGTTTGTGGAAGGGTTCTCTACCCTCGCCTCCCCATTGACTAAATTGACGCAGAAGGCAACTAAGTTCCAATGGTCCGACGCTTGTGAGAAGAGCTTTCAGGAATTGAAATCAAGATTGACTTCAGCACTGATACTAACTTTGCCAGAAGGCACGGAGGGATTTGTGGTTTATTGCGATGCTTCAAGGGTTGGTTTTGGATGTGTGTTGATGCAACACAGGAAGGTTATATCCCATGCTTCCAGGCAACTCAAGAATCACGAGAAGAATTATCCGACGCATGATTTAGAACTCGCGGCACTTGTGTTTGCATTAAAACTTTGGCGGCATTATTTGTATGGGGTCCATGTGGACGTGTTCTCAGACCACAAGAGTCTCCAATATTTGTTCAAGCAGAAGGATTTGAATTTAAGGCAGCGGCGATGGTTAGAATTGCTTAAAGGATTATGATATGAACATTCTGTACCATCCGGGAAAAGCAAATGTAGTGGCCGACACTCTCAGTCAGAAGTCTATGGGTAGTCTGGCTCATTTGGAGGAAGATCAGAGGCCGTTGGCTCAGGAGGTTTGTCAATTGGCTAGTCTGAGGGTCTGTCTCTCGACCTCAGACAAGGGAAAAGTCATGGTACATAATGGGGAAGAATCATCGCTTGTAGCGGAAGTCAAGGAGAAGCAGTTTATTGATCCAACATTGGCGCAGTTGAAGGAGGCAGTTTTGAATGGCAAGATCTAGGTATTTTTTATTGGGAGCGATGATGGTGTTTTGCGGTGCCAGGGAAGGTTATATGTTCCCGATGTGGATAATCTTCGGGAGAGGGTGATGGCGGAAGCTCACACTTTCAGGTATTTCGTGCACCCAGATCCACGAAAATGTATCAAGATCTCCGGGAAATTTATTGGTGGAGCGGTATGAAGAGAGGTGTGGCGGACTTTGTATCTAAATGTCCGAATTGTCAGCAGGTGAAGGCCGAGCATCAGAGGCCTGGTGGGTTAACTCAGATTATGGAAATTCCAAGGTGGAAATGGGAAATGATCAACATGGATTTAGTGGTAGTGCTACCTCGCTCTCAGCGTAAGTTCGACTCGATTTGGGTGATAGTGGACCGACTCACGAAATCAGCTCACTTCTCGCCAGTCAAGTCCATCGATACTGCAGAACAATACGCTCAGTTGTATACCAAGGAAATAGTCAGGCTTCATGGTACTCCAGTTTCTATTATATCAGACCGAGGGGCCTAGTTCACAGCTAATTTTTGGAGGAAATTTCAGCAAGGCTTGGGTACTCAGGTAAATCTCAGCACAGCTTTCCACCCGCATACTGATGGTCAGGCAGAGCGGACTATTCATACGCTTGAAGATATGTTACGGGCTTGTGTATAGGACTTCAAGGGTAGTTGGGATGACCATTTACCACTTATCGAATTTGCTTACAACAACAACTTTCACGCTAGTATTCAGATGGCCCCATTTGAGGCATTATATGGAAGGAGGTGTAGATGTCCGATTGGGTGGTTCGAGATCGGTGAAGCAGAGTTGTTAGAGCATATCTTGTGCACCAAGCATTGGAAAAATTTAGAGTCATTGGGGAGAGGATGAAAACCGCTAAGAGTCGTCAAAAGTCCTATGCGGACGTTCATCGAAGAGAATTGGAATTCCAAGTTGATGATTGGGTATTTTAAAGGTATCTCCTATGAAGGGAGTGATGCAGTTTGGGAAGAAAGGTAAATTGAGCCCAAGGTATGTCGGGCCATATTGGATTGCTCAAAGGATAGGGCAAGTGGCTTATAGGTTGGAATTACCCCATGAATTGTCGTTAGTGCACCCGGTATTCCACGTGTTCATGTTGAAGAAAGTGGTTAGAGATCCATCAGATATCGTGCCAATTGAGACTATTGAGGTTAATGAAGAATTATCGTATGAAGAGGTTCCGGTTGCTGTTCTTGATAAACAAGTCCGTAGATTGAGGAACAAAGAAATTGCTTCAGTTAAAGTATTGTGGCGAAGTCAGTACATAGAGGAAGCCACGTGGGAAGCGGAAAATGAGATGAAAGAAAAATATCCCCATTTGTTTGAATAAGTCTAGTAGTGATCGTCAGAACTGTCATCTCTAAGAAAATCATATTTTATGTTCGGTTTTGTGCGAAAGCACCCCATCTTCCCCTAATTACCTTATTGTTGTAATTTTTCCCATGTGTGCCAAAACTGAACCCGTTGTTCTAATTGGGTAGTGTGTAACCCTTGAGGTAAATGAAAGTTTTGTGGAACGTATGTGTTAGGCAGGTGATTGATAGTAGTGTAGGTTGGTAATGATTAATTGAAATGAATATAGTATATTGAGGTGATTGGGTTGTATGGGACTCATTAAAATGACCAAGTATGTGCAATGTGAACCATGAACAAACTTGTGGTATAAGAGGAAAGAACTATGTGTAGTTGGCAAAATGATTGAATACCTGCAAATTGTTGGAGTAACAACATTGTGTGTAAGTTATTGGGTGATTAAAACTGCGTAATGGTGCGTGGAAATGTGTTTCGGGGGATATCTGACAGGTAGATAGGTCTAATTACAAAGGGAACTCTGGAAAAAAATTTCTGAAATATTGGAGTTACTGAAAATCTGGAAATTTCATGTCACGCTTTCAAAACTAATTGATTTCCAAAACCCTCATTCGAGGACGAATGATTTTTAAGGAGGGGAGGATGTAAAGACCCGTAACATTTTCTCGCTTTAAAATAATTGCCGAATGAGTCTCCGAGTTGTTTTTATTATGGGAATCTTTGAAACAGACCTGAACTGAGTAAAAAGTACCCCGAGAGTTAAAGGATATAATTTTTCCAGAAAGTAGGTGTTATGCGACGCACTATGCGATCGCACATCGTGTATGCGGACTGCATAATGGTCGCATACCTAGGCAGAGTACTGTCCCATTTTAAGCCAACTATGCGGTCCAGTATGCGATCACATAACGTGTATGCCGCACAAGGGTCGCATACCTGGGCAGTGTGTTTCAAATTTTGGCCCATCTTGAGGGCCATTATGCGGTCGATTATGCGGACTGCATGTCAGGAATGTGATCGCATTCCTGACCGCATTCTTGTGTCGGGCGCTATTTTGCTAATTTTAAAACCCGACCCCAGTCCATTAAAAACACCCCTCCCCTTCATTTTTAACCATTTTCTGAACAAAACAAGAGAGAGGGGAGAGAGGGTTCTTAAGGGAGAAAGCTTCATCATTACCAATTGAATTTTCAAAGTCACTCAGGCCTGGAAATTTCGAGTAATCATCATCTTCTTCATTCTAACAGGTAAGAATCCCCAAACCCTTTTCATTAATTTTCTGATTTTAAACAAAAGGGGGACTCTCATGAATTGATTCTTGAAAATATAAGTTTATGCCTTGCATGCATGTTCATCAATGTCCATAATCTAGTAAGAGGAAGCGGGTTGGGGTAAGGTTCACAAATGAGGGGTTTGCAATCTAAGGGGGAGTCATATAGCAGTTGATAAATGCTTAAAAAGGGTTCAAATTGTATGCATGGCTCTCGATTCTGAGTTGAACATGTTTAATTGTGAACTAGATTGACGGTACTAGTCGGTCTTGTGATTCAGTGAGTAAAGGTTAAAAAGGAATTTCGACCCCAGGTATGTATGGCTAACTTTCACCTTCGTAGAATACTCTTGTTGGGTCCGGGTATTTGGTATGTGTGCCTTGTTTGGAAATACGTGAATCGATTGTTCAAACGTGTTGAGGCGTGAGATTCTATTCTCTAATTTTCCTGGTAGATTATCATGCTACTGTGTTGTATGAAGTTGTGAAAGATGTTTGATGAACGAAATGTGGGAATGTGCAAAATAGTTGAAAGTCATGCATGGAAAGTAATGAAAAAGAGTATTGTGAAACAATGTAACTGAATTTGGCGATTGTGGCAACACCGTGTTCATGAAATTACTACTTGATGATAGTTATGGTGCCTTGGGCCCAAATACATAAATTATTTTTAGGAACTTGTATTCCTTGAAGTGATGATTCATGTGATGTAATTGTTTATGGTTGTTGTTATGAAATATGGTTGTCAGGTGGGATCGGGTTGCACGCCACAACACAAAGCATTAAGCTTGATAAGGTGTGAGGCAATAAGGGTGGCCGAGGTAATAAGGGTGGCCGAGGTAACAAGGGTGGCCGAGGCAATAAGAGTGGCCGGGGTAATAAGGACGGAATGTGATCGTTATCACCATCGAAATGAAAAATCGGGGAAACTCTTGACTATGGAAATGTTGAAAAGGGGAAAGGGAGAGATTGTGAAACTTGATGATTTGGTTGTTCTTTTTCACATGCATTGATTGATTGGTTCTATTACTGTTTCTTACTTGTGTATTGTTTGATTGTACTTGGGATGAAGTTTGTTCATACATACTAGTACTATTCCACGGTGCTAACGTCCCTTTTGCCGGGGGCGCTACATTTCTTATATAAATGTAGGTGGTTCTACAGCAGGTAATTCAGCCCACCGTCAGTAGTGCCTCCTCTCCTTTCCGTCAGCTGTTCTGGTGAGCCCCACTTCCTCCCGGGGCCACGTGTGGCTCATGTCACCTTAATTTGAGTTTATGGTGTAGTGTAAGGTATAGTCGGGGCCTTGTTGCCGGCAAGTAATATATAAATCTTTTGTACTTGTAGAGGCTCCGTAGAAACAATGTGGGGAAAGTATATATGTATTTTGGGTAGTAAGCATACGGTTTGGAATCGTGGTCCACGTTGTTAATGTTGTATGTATTTTGTAAGTATTTGGTATCATGTGTTAGAAATGATAAAAAGTAGAAGTGTATTCAAGTTGGAAACTTATACTTAAGTTACAAATGGCTATTTTACCTGAATGATGTATATTGAAATCACGGGGTAACGCGTGGGATAGGAAAGGAAAATCAGGTTCGCTTGACTGGGGTCACCCGGTTGAGTGTCGGTCGCGTCCCTCGATTTTGGGGCGTGACAAAAACAATAAGTATGAAGGTATAGAAGGGGACTCCAGGGCATGCGGACGCCAACAAGACTACCTTGGGTCTCCTAGTTGTGAAGTCTAAAGCCAACCTCTCGATCAGCCACAATCTGCTCCTAAATCTGCACAGGAAGTGCAGAGCACAATATAAGTACAATTGACCTCATGTACCGGTTAGTGTCGAGCGTAACCTCGACGAAGGAGTGGCGAGGCTACGGCGGGACACACAATATAATCTGCATACAGTAAGTAAAAAAACAGAAAGGAAGACAAAATAAAGTAGAGAAGTATCTTGCAAGAAGTAAGTACAGTACCCAACGTATTACATCAGTGTACAACTAGAACCAATCCTTAAGTGCAATTCAAAACTACTGTACGACTAGCACAATCAAAGAAAAGCATAAACATACAGATTGTTGCGGCACGCAACCTGATCCCACCGTACATATTATAATCCTCCCTTGTTTCCTCTTAATAACATAAATAACATAATATAAATAAAAGTGTTGTGGCATGCAACCCGATCCCACCATATCATAATAATCAAAGTCCTAGTTCACCCTTATTTCACCACAATCCACCCTTATTTCACCTGTTGCGGCGTGCAATCCGATCCCACCGTATAATATTAATTCACCCATGATTCCTCCTTAATATACCACCCTTATTCCACTTGTTGCAGTATGCAATCCGATCCCACCATATCAGTGTCAATTATTCCGTAAGTACAGAAATTTCACAATTTAACACAAACCCTTCACAATGCTTAACTTCAAAACAAAGCAATGGAAAGCTTGTACTCAATAAAACCTCACACAAATAATACTAATCAGCAAGACCAATCTGAAACATCACTAAAGCACTAATAAAAACAGCTTAAGCAAGTTATAGGAGACAATGAAGCTACGAGATAAAAAATACCTTCAACAAGGAGAAACAATATCTAACAAGTAGCAATTAGGCATGGAATACAAGTAGGCATGTAGCAATTAGGGCAGTGAAAGAAACAATATAAGAAGAACGTGAAAGAAACTAGCAAGATAGATAAATTGGCGGTGCATAAGTACTCGTCACCTTATATATATACACCGCTCACATGATTTTCACATAGCAATTAAGGCAAGGGTTCCTAATCCCTCAAGTCAAAGTTAGGCACAACACTTTCGATTCACAGGCCACTCACTGCTCAATTATCGCTTTTGCTCTAGTTTCCACATCCAAACCACTTGTATCTAGCCATAATTAACTTAATAACATCAAACATCACTAAAGAAATCAATTTCAATACATAAATATAGGTTTCCCAAACTTTCCCCCAAGAAGTCAAAAATCGACCACGGGCTTGCTTGGTTAAAACTCGAAGCTCGGACCAAAATTCATTCACCCATTCACCCCCGAGCCCGAATATGTAATTAGTTTCAAAATCCGGCCCCAAATTGAGGTCTAAATCTCAATTTCTCAAAAATTCCTAATTCTACCCAAACCCTCAATTTCTACCATGAAAATCCTAGATTTTAGGTTGAAAATTCATGGAATGCAATGGGTAATTGAAAGAAAATGGTTTGGAATCACTTACCAACACTTTGGGAAGAATATATCTTTTGAAAATCGCCCCTAGGTCTTCTAGCTTTTGAAAATTAGGAAGAATGGCTTAAGTCCCATTTTGGTACTGTTTTATGAACTGGGTGATAGTGTTCATCGCGTTCCCGTGAACACTGTCGCGTTTGCGAAGAGCAGGGCCTGAGTGGCCTACGCGATCGTGAGTAACTGAACGCATTCGCGAAGGTTTATCCCCCATGACCTTCGCGTTCGCATAGATTACTTTATCTCCCCTACCCAGCCCAGCTAAAGCTACGCATTCGCGTGAGAGGGGTTGTGTTCGCGTAGATCAATCCCCCCATGCTCCGCGTTCGCGGCCATAGTCCCACGTTCGCGTAGAGTAAAATTCTCCCCCAGCCCAGATCGCCTTCGCGATTGCGAGAGTAGCTTCAAGATCGTGAAGCACAATGTATCGGACACCAGCTGCAGCAAACACACCAGATTTTCTAAGTTTCAAAACACTCGTTGCCTATCTAAAACTCACCCGAGCCCTCGGGGTCCCAAATCAAACGTGCACATAGGTCCTAAAATATCTTACGAACTTGCTCGCGCGATCAAATCGCAGAAAAAACACCTAGAACTACGAATTTAGCATCAAATCAAATGAAATTTTCAAGAAAGCTTTAGAATTTCTATTTTCCCAACCGAGCGTCCGGATCACATCAAATTGACTTCGTTTCTTACCAAACTTCACAGACAAGTCATAACTACTAAATTGAACTTGTACCGGGATCCGGAACCAAAATACGGACTCGTTACCAACAAGATCAAACATTAACCAAATTCTTAAACCATTAGATTTTCAGTCTTTCAATTTTTAACAAAAATTCATATCTCGAGTTAGGGACCTCAGAATTCGATTCTGGGCATACGCCCAGGTCCCATATTTCATTACGGACCCATCGGGACCGTCAAAACACGGGTCCAAGCCCGTTTACTCAAAACGTTGATCGAAGTCAACTAAAATCAACTTTTAAAGCAAAAATTATTATTTTCATCAACTTTCAACATAAAAGCTTTCCGGAAACACGTTCTGACAGTGCACGTAATTCGAGGAGGATAAAAATAAAAAAAAATTAAAGCTTAAGAGCGCAAAATCGAGTTTTAAAATATAAGATTGACCTTTTGGGTCATTACGGTAAAAGTTTAGAATTCATTTTCCATTCGTCTAGAGCTTAATTTCTTTTTATGAGAGATTGGGTAAGACAATCAGAAAAAGTCTCAAAGTTGGTTAATTCAATTTTAGAGCATATGACTAGGGTGAGTGGTTCGGCACTTTGAATGAAGAAACAATCCTTAAAAATGGAAATTTTTTTGGGACAGAGTCAAAATATCAAAGTGTTATCAATTCGCTATAGGTTACTGTTTACATAACCTACTGGACTAAAACATTGTTTGAGGTTGCAGTGAGAAAATAAAAATGCCATTTTATTATTTTAAAAAAGGTTAATGTAGCATGCGCATAATATATAGTCAACTGCATTATGTTTAATAAATTTTATGAATTTAATTATCAGATGTTAGTGACCTCTTTTCCCCTTCATCAATACCTATTATTCAAGTAATAGAAAGGGACTGCATCATCAAGAGACTATGATACATTATTTGCCTCGAATCAGTCTGTCCCTCTCACATTATTTAGACAATACATAGTATATAGCTCTAATTTCACTTAAGTACTAATACTATCAGACTACAGTAGCGAGGCCCCTGTTCTTTTTTTTTTTCGTGAAAAATATTTACTCTCATCCATTGTTTAGTCAAAAGTTGAGAGAATGTAGTTTTAAATGTCACCGACTAAAGTGAGACTATATATTACTCCCATGTTTCATATTATTAATCGTGGTTACTAAAAATAGTTGTTTCAAATTATTTATCACTTTAGAAATTCAAGACAAAATTGATTATCTTTTTATTTTTTTACTCTTAGTACTCCCCCGGTCCACAATAAATGATCAATTTATTTTTTTATTAGGTCCAAAATAAGTGTCCATTTATATAATCAAGAAAAAATTCAATTTGTTTTTTTTCAAAATTACCCTTATGTACGTATTCCTAAAAAGTCATTTACTCCTCACATTTGAAAAGAGAAGTAAGTTTTACTCCCTTCAGTGCACAATAAGTGATTTTTTAACTTTTTTTTTTGTGGTCCAAAATAAGTGATTTTTCCAGATTTCAAGAATGAATTAATTATTGTTTTCCTACATTGCCCTTGGAGTAAATAATGTTGGAGTATGTGTTAGGAGTGTTTATGTGAAGAGATAATAAAGGTTAATCTGGTCAATTTTATTGTTAATTAATGTTAAAAGATGAATTTCTTGACATGTGCGAAAATAACCAAAAAATTACTTATTTTGGACCGGAGGGGGTACTATAACTATGGTGCAACATTTAATGAAGGGTAATTTAGTCACACTAACTATTTTCGTTTAAAATTTAGTATTTCCTTAATGGGTGTGTCCAAAGCAAATTAGTCACTTATTATGGACCGGAGGGAGTAATAATTATCCTTGAAGACTACAAACACTTAACTTTGTTCAATTGCCAATGAAGAAAGATTAAATATTAAGACATGAATAAGGTAAAGTAATCAAAATTCTATCTTAATTAATTTTTCTTAAGAAATATGTACAAGAGAATCGTGACAGATAATACAAGACGGAGGAAGTATTTAACCTATGATATTTTGATACTAAAGATATGACACACATATTAATTTGATGGAAACAATGTTTTCCCTCTTTCCATTGTCCATCGTTTTGGATGCACGACACTAACTATGATAAAAAGAGGTTCGTGACTTTTGATGTCAATATGGTTTCCTCTTGTTTTCGAGAATCAAACATTTGCATTAAATGTTTTCCCTCCACGAAACTTTTCAAGGATAGAGAACTACAATCCTCTTGTTTATTTAAATATAGAAAAACACGAAATCAAATACTAAAGTTACTATCGTAGTATATGGAAAAGAAGAGAAGAGCACTAATCTTTGCAAGGTGTACACTATACAAATAAAGTTGATGCAATTCGAGAAAATGGGATTCACTTTTGAAAAGCTTGATAGCTTTTTTTTTTTGAACTAATTGACTTGGGAACTAAGGTGAAAAAGAGAAAACAAATTTAATTTAGTCATTCCAACAACTCCAACAACTAAGAAGGGCAGCTTGGGAAAAAGATTGAGTTTCCATTTAATGTGTCTGGCATGGAGCTATGAGTCCAAAACTTTGTACCCTACCCCCTAGGCCTTAGTTATTGCTATTGCCCTTAGTTAGTTGGAGCACACATTCCTCCTTTCCCTCATTCATTTCCCCCCTAATTTGAGCTTTAATTTCCTTTGATCTAATATCTTTATTTCTTTCTTTCTTGTCACCCCATATGTTGAGTTATGACAGAGTTGTACAAAGAAAACCGATAATAATCCGAGTCAAACAAGCAAAAAAATTCGATTATGGTTTTATTTGACTTGATTTGGTATTGGAAAACAATCCGGCCATAATTAATGTGGTTTGATTTTAATTAAAAAAAATCAAACCCAAACCAAACCAACCTGATAGTACATTAATACAATTTTTAAAATATTTTATACATATTAAATTTTTATTGTAGTGTAATTTATAAATATTTCTTAAACTTTTTCATAGTTTTGTCTTTTAACGTATTATTTCAAGTTTGGACTTAATATTCTTAAATGGTAAATAAACTTTATAACCCATAAAAGTAATAACTCAAACAAAGTTCAAATAATACTAATGCTAATAAAAAAAATTCAATTTAACACTAGGAATGACCTATATAGTATTTTTAGATTTTGTTAATTTTTATTAGGGCTTATTAATTAGCAATATTTGCTTTATGTAATTTATCATCTTTGTTATTGAATTTTTTTTATAATGCTATGATTTATCTCATATTATTGTGTTACTTTTTTTGAAAAATATTTTATATAGCTGTATCTTACTAAGATTAAAGAAATATTTGGAGCACAAGTTGTATATTTTGTGCTATGAAAATTTTATCGGAAAAAAAAATTGAAACCCCGAGATTGAAAAATCCGACTTTATTGGTTTGGTTTGTTTATACATTTAAAAATTTGATACCATTGATTTGATTTGATAATTGAAAAATCCTAATCAACCTGACCATGAACACCCCTAGTATTTGAGAATCATTTCATATTTTTAGGTAGAAAGATAAGGGTTACAAACAATATAAAGGAGGAATATTGGACCAAAAAATGAAATAGGAGTGAGGTGATTAGAATGGGCAAGTCAATTAGTCAAATGCATGTAAAGACATATAGGAAGTTAGGGGGGGGGGGGGGGGGGGGGGGGGGGGGGGCGCACAGGCAAACACCTAACAACATGTGCAGCATTTTGTTTGAAGTTGTACTGATTGACTGTGTTGATAAAGTCAAAGAAGGAAATGGCAATTGTGGTCCATAACAAACTAAAATTGTAGTCAATTTGGTCCCTTTTGCTGGTGCCAAATTTTTGGGTATCGTGCACCCAAACTCCTACTATCCAGGACAAGGGAATCCAAAGGAACTTACCTTCACTGTTTTGTCTCAATTATTTGAAGTTTCCATCTAATTAATGTCACGTCCAGCTGTCATTTTATTTTCTATTGAGAATCAAGCCCAACTTTGATGAAAATTATACCACTCTATTTTAACTTTTAATACGAAAATGTCACATGTAAAAAAGGAAAATTCAATCCAACACCAATGGTAAATCCACCAGTTTGAATATTAATTGATAGCTAGATCAAGTAATTTCGACATGCTAATCACCACTTGGAAAGGCTGCAGCAACTACTTGTAATATAATATTGAAACTAATGAATTAATTACTTTCAGTAAATAAAAGATTGTCCCTTGAGATACCATACTTGTCAAAGGCTTTTGGTAAAGTGAAAGGTGCTGAGACATCTGAACCGAAAGACTTATAAGTATGATATTGATAATGGTAAAAACTACAAATCACCCTTCTCTTTTTCTTTTATTAATCTTAAAGTTAAATACTATTACTTGTTATTTCTCACCATCTTTTTCTCTCTTTTTTTATCAGTCTAAATATCTGTTATTTCTCATGACTCTTTAATTTTCCCTTATCATTCTAACGTTAAATACATTTCTGTATTTTCTTGGTTCGTCAACCATAAAAGACAAGTCTTGGCCATTAGAAGATGAACAAAACAACCCAATGCATAAAAATGAAACATATGGCATATAAGCTGTCGTATTTGCAACAGGAACAGCAGTTTCTGAGTTGAAAAAACCAAAACGAGGATGCTTGAAGGGGTTGACCAATATGCTGATTCGATTAGATTATATTTATAAACTACAAAAAGATGAAAAAAAAATCCAGCACTCCACTTGCTTCTCCTCAAATATTTTATCGTGATATTGTACGATTTCATTTTGTTTTTTCCTTGTTAAAAAAATGTACGCATAATTTCAGTCGCCTATTTTATTTATTCTTATCGTTGAGATTTGAAGCTGTCACGTCTCACATTTATGCTTACAATTGCTTATTGTAGACTAAAAAGATGAAAAACAATGTTAATTCTCAGGAAAATCTCAAGTTATTACTCACCTCAATAAAAGCAATTTTTTTCTTCTTCTTTTTACATTATGCTGCAGTTATGTTTTTTTTTTTTTTTTTTTTTTGATTTTTCACCCGGTATTCGGTACCCACATTAGGGCCCGACTAATCCGGATTCGCACCGAAAAGTCCCACATCGGGGGTAAAGCGCTCCCTAACAAAGGCGACTCCATACCCAGGAGTTCGAACTCGAGATATCTGATCAAGGATGAAGGAGTACTTATCACTCCACCACAACCTTTGTTGAAATGAGGCAGTTATGGTCAAATTCCCACTTTTTTACCTTAAGAAGCAACTTTAGTGGTCAGACGAAATGAAAAGTGAAAATTACTCAATGGAAAATCAAAAGAACAAAAAGAAAATTCCAACCCTCTTTTTCATTGCTATTTGTTTAATCAAAGGGGAAGAATAAAACGTTATAAAGAATAATGATTCCAGATTTCCAGTTCCTGAATTTCCTTTTTGTCTGGCCAACGAAATTTGAAGATATACAACCAATCTTGAATCATGAAAAGTCCTTCCTTTCAAGTGCTTCTAATTTACATTTCAGTTTTTTACTTTATAAAAAGTTGCACTCTTTGACCGGCTGCAAAATATTAGTCACCTTATTTCTTTTTTACATTATAATTTTATATTTATAGACACTTATGTCTAATTAACTTTTATGGAGCATGATTGCGTATAAATATTTATTTATACTTACAGTAGATGGACAAAATTCAAAGTCTTTTTTTCCTACGATACTCAAAATCCATTGATTCAAGTAATTCAAATTTATGTTGTTAAACTCACTAAGAGAAATGAATTACTGAGATTCTTCGTTCCAGAGGTCGAACCTTGAATCTATTTCAATTTTTAGTCTCTTTATTCTAATGTATGTATATTCAGAAGGGAATATACAGAAACGACCATCTTGTGAACGATTAAAATACCCCGAAGAACAATTTAGGTACAAGTAAAAAATTAAATAAGAACTATATAGAATAAATTTATCAAATTAGAGAGAGAACGTGATATGATGTTTTTTTACAACTCATAAACTCTTGAATCTCTCTACGAGAAAATAAGTAGTATCACCCCTATTTATAATACTATAAAACCAAAAACCTATTCCAATATGAAATTGGTAAACAAAACTTAACTAGACATAAATTAAATAAACTATCAAATATCAAATCCTAGACAACTTAAGAATACTAATTAATCTTGGTTTAGTTTCCAACAACCTCCCCTAAACCAAGATCTTCACATTTGATCATGCCTAACATCGTTCTTCAACTTGATGAATAACTCCAATTTTAGTGGTTTTGTGAAAACATCATCAACTTGCTCTTCAGTCCTGCAATATTCAATAACTATCTCATTATCTTGAACCAAGTCACGGATAAAGTAAAATTTGATGTCAATGTGTTTTCTTTGCCCATGAAAAACTGGATTCTTTGTTAACTCAATTGCAGGTTTGCTGTCACAAAACATATTGTAGGATTATCTTGCTTGTGTTGAAGAAATCCAAGCATTCTTCTTAACCACAATACTTATGTAGCACTACTTGTTGCAGCCACTACTCCGCTTCAGCTGTTGATAAAGCAACAACTTGTTGCTTTTTGGAAGACCAAGAAAATACATTATAACCCAAATAAAATGCATAGCCAAAAGCATTTTTTCTTTGTATCGTATCACCAGCCCAATCATTGTCTGTAAATTCAATAAGACTATTATCATTAGTCTTTGAATAAAATATACCATCAGTTTGCGTACCTTGAATATATCTCAAAATTCTCTTCATAACTTGCAAGTGGAGTCTCAATAAATCTGCTAATTAATCCAACTCCATAAGTAATATCAGGCCTTGTAGAAGTCATATATTAGACTCCCAACCAATTTCTACAATATGCAGCATTAACAAAGTCACCAATCTTATCTCTAACCAACTTCAACTTTCTTCAACAGGGGTCAAAATTAGTTTGGTTCTATCCATATTAAATCTCTTCAGAATATCACCAGCATATTTTTTATGAGAGATAAATATTTCACTATCTGATTAAGATATCTCAATGCCAAGAAAATAAGACATTAATCCCAAGTCAGTCAACTCAAACTGCTAATCATGGCCTCCCTAAAGTTAGAAATTAATTTAGGATAATTTCTAGTAGAAATTAAACTATCCACATATAAGCACACAATAAAAATATCTTCGCCAGACTTAAATTTGATATATAAAGTATGCTTATATGGACATCTCTGAAATTCATGGTCAATAAAATAAGAATCAATACGAGTGTACCCAGCTTTAGGTGTTTGTTTCAATCCATATAATTCTTCATCCTGTAAACTTTATTTTCTTAACCCCTTTAACATAACTAGGAGGCTTCTCAACGTACACTTCCTCTTCAAGAATACCATTTAAGAAACCAGATATCACTTCCATTTGAAAAAAATTCCAACAATTATTGGCAGCAAGAAAAATAATCATACGAATAGTATCGAGTCTAGCGACAAGTGCAAATACCTCAAAGTAATAAATACCTGCCTTTTGCTTGTATCCTTTAACAACTATTCTCGCCCTAAAGCGATTCACTTCTCCAGTTGGGTTGAATTTGGTCATGTATATCCACTTCCTCTAATTGATCTTTTTGAGAGTGGTAAAGTAGTCAATTTCCATGTGTTATTTTTCTCAATAGCATGAATTTTTCCATTCATTGCATGAACCCATCGATAATCTTTAACAGCTTCCTCAAAAGTAATTAGATCACAATCTGCAAATAATGCAAATTTTACAGTATCTTCATTGGATAAATTATCATCGCCAACAACATAATCCTGCAACAGGCCGGTAACTGGTGTTATCTTTGCGGGCAGTTGGACGTCTCTGTTTGATCAGGATCTACTACATGTTTCTCTTGATGTCTGCCAGAACTTCCTTCCTCCATGACTGGAATTATTGGTTGAGACCTGATCTCGTCCAATTTCACACCTCAAATCAAGGCTATGAAACGGTCGATTGCAACAATAGTACCCAACAAGAGTCGGGGTCGATTTTCACAAGGAGCTATATATTGGAGTTAGGAGTATATATCGTAGTTTGCGAGTTCAACTATCTTAATTTACACTTCACAAATTTGGTTTTTTTATATCTAATTTAAAACTAAGATTTCAAAGTTAAGAAATAAAATACGAGAATTATTTTTATTGTTTTTCAAGTTTTGTAAAAAGCCTAGGGCTATGATCGTCACCTAGGTGTTTGTTCGATGAGCTATAAACCTAATGCTTGGTCTATTGATCGGGGTATATTATAGCTATCAACACTCAATACCTCTCGATCAGAGAGTGATTTGGCCCAATTTGGCTTTCTCAAGTCCAAATGGGTATTGCACAAAACGGTTGATAAAAGTTCAAGTCGGGTTATTACTATCTCTAGGTTGAACCCTTTAATTGGGATTATCAATCTCTCGATTGACCTAATTTCTTGTTAGCAAAGTTTTCCTAGACTAAGTCTCTTTTTCTCAAGTAGAGACTAAGTCAAATAGGCATGAACTAATATTTGCAATCACTAATTCCACAAATTAAAGCATGAACAAGGCTAAATAATAAACACCCAACCATAAACAAACATTAAATTAAACACCTATAAGGTTTACACACTAGAGTTGGGCCACAACCCTAGTTAAAAAAAATAGCTACTCATGCTTGAAATTGAAGCAATAAAATAAGAAATGATAAATAAACTCATATTGTGAAATCAAAATGATAAAATCTATGTTAAAATATCCCAAAATATGAAAAACTATTAAAAGAAGTAAAGAGAAACAGCTATTATAGCTGCTGATGTCAAAAGCTGACCTAAAATTGTGAAACTCATCTATTTATACAAGGCTGGAAATTTCTGACAAAAATGACTTTCGGGACTGTGGCCACAATATTCCATGTGTGGTTCGCAAATTTCTTCAACTTGTCAGGAATTGGAGGTCTGCGGCCGCATAATTCTGATCTGCGGCAGCGAGGCATTCTTTCTACAACCCGCAGATTTGTAACTACGGTCACACTTTGATCTAGGGCTACTTATCGAACGAATTGGGCGGTTATTTACTCTTAACGGTTTGGCTTATCGGTTATCGAATTTTAAATGTATTAATGTGCTAGCCATCCGATAAGATATCGCACGGATTGGTATCGATTTAGCTCTTATCGGGCGATTTATCGGCCTAATTCAATCTATATTGTTTGTTAACGCATTTGAACTTGTATCTCCCTTGTGAGGTTAGACCATAGAAATATTAATTCTTGTTTATCATGGTGTTTTCTGGTTTCTTGAGTCTATCAATATTGACTTTAATCTACATTGGTCGATGATTTTCATTTATTGTGGACATTAAAGTAATCAGAGAGGAAAAGAACAGTTTTTGCAGTGCAAAATTCCCAAACATAAGGAAAAGAAAGAAAAATGGAGTTGTCATTTGTATTACTGTATAGTTATGCCACATCCTTGGAATTTACGAACTGGGGAGAATTCAAGAATTCAACTCTTCAGTCACGCGGTATTAAAGATTGTAATATACGTATTTAGGAATTAGGCATTAGAGATAGAGTAGTGGAAGTGGAAAGGTTTTTGATATTTAATCTATATATGGATAACAATAAATTTTATTTATATATATATATATATATATATATATATATATATATAATGGCTTAACGGATTATCCGTTAAGAAAATTGAATAATCCGGCCCCAAATCGATAAGCCGTTAATAAAAGAATTTCAATATGTTCCCCGTCCGTTAAACCGTTAACCTGATACCAATAAGCCATTAAGCTTCAGTTTCAATTTTGTTTTCGATTTCGGTTCGATTTTGAACACCCCTACTTTGATCATCTGCAGTCTGCACTTTTACGCCTGTGGCTGCAAGGCATTTTTTCTGCGTTCGCACAATTCCTGTGCGGTTCGCACTTCTGAGGGCTGAGAAACTTGGAACTTTCACATTCTCTGAACTTTGTTCCTAGCCATCTTTTGCGGCTGCACAATTCATGTGCGGACCGCACTTTGCACAAAGGTCTGTTGGCCTTTCCTTCATCATCTGCGGCCGCAGATGAAATTCTGCGGTCCGTACTTTGTAAGCTTCTTTGCCTTTTATGGCGTTGAGTTTAGATTACTCTTTTTTGAGTTGGATTTCATCGTTGGAGTTCATCTTTCAGTATTCCTGCAATTTATCACATTTTGTCAGTTTTCAGGAACAGAAAACGCTTTTAGACTAAAAAAAAAGCTAAAAGGCGCTAATAAGTAGTCAAAATCCCTACTTATCAACTCCCCCAAACTTAAGTTTTGCTTGTTCTCAAGCAAATAAATTAGTTCCCACCTCCACAAGCAAAAGAGCCATTCCATCTTATCAAAGGTGAGTCATTCACACATCAATTGGGACGAACAATTACCCACAACACTTATGTATTATCAATAAGGCAACAAGTTAAACTTTTATGCACATATAATTCTAATGTGACACTTGAGCATCAAGAGTTAACTTTATTCATCAAGGAAGCTCTCTCTTTCATGTAGGTCATTGTGGATCCTAAACTCCTCCTCCTCTTCTCTCCGTTTGCCTATCTCGCTTAAGAATTTTAGCACTCAATCCAAAGATTTGTGAAAGGTTCGCTCATCTCTCTCAAAAGAATGTCGCAAGTACGACTTTAAGTACCATAGGCTTGTCTCTCTTGTAGATCGCCACTAATGTAAGCTCACTCGGCTTGAAATCACGTAGGGTTTTTTCGGAACTCAATGAAGGCTTTTGGACTAAGGTTGGATATGCTAGATATTGTGGGTTCATCTTTCCTTAAGCACTCCATTTTTTGTTCTCGGTTCATGCTTTGCCAATTCTTTGAGGCATTTTCTTTTACTTGGGGGAACTAGAGAGACTTAACATCACTCTTTCTTGATCATTACATTCATTTCTCCCTCTTTGATTTCTCTGTGCTTTGCATCATTACTTTTCTTTGAATCCCTTCAACTCTTCCACTTATTCACTTTCTTTTTGCATTTTTCTTTTCTTCTTTTCTTTTCATGTTGTTCCTTCTCATCATTTATTTTCTCTTTTTTGTGCCTTGATACCTCTTTCAAGTTCCTCGTCTATCCCCCAAACTTACATTTTTAGCCAATAGTTTCACAAAGTATTAAGGAAAGCTCGGGTTCCAAGAGAGGGTCACGACAAAACGGGTAAAGACTTGTAACATGGTTATCAAATAAAAAAAGGTTCGAGGCTCAAATGGGTTGGTTAGGGATAACAACATTGGTGGGCATTGTAAAACATCAAGCGGGTCAAAGAAAGCCTATAATTACTTCTCAATCCAAGCAAAACTTAAGATTTTGCTTTGAAACACATTCGGGGCAAGTTCTAGACCATTCATACGAGTACTTGGACCTTCAACAAAAACACCTCACCTCTCACGCAGCTGGATTGTTAAAGAGGATAAAGTCGAGGGTCCACAACGACCATATTCAATATTGAAAATCGCTGTGGTTCGATTAAACCACTCGATGATTGCCTAAGTCGACATAAGAGTCACAAGGTCACTAACTAGAGCTATTTCTTTCCAAAAAACTTATTTTTAACCATAAGCACGTAGTTAAATGTGTTGGTACCAAGTGAAGCATGTTTGACTCTTCGAGCATGACTCAATTAGGTATTTTTATTCATTACTACTACTATTATTACCTAAACACCAAAAATGGTCTCAATCCCTTAAGAATGTTGTCACGCCATCCATAGTAGGGAAGAGCCACCACACAAAAACTACCTTTGGAAATAACCGTGGCACTAAGAAAACCAAAGGCTTATTATCTACTAAAATATAAAAAGAAGCTATTAAATCAAAAGGAAGATACTAATTAAAAAAGAAGCTGCTTAGTTAAACACTAACTAATAAGAAAACAAACATAAAGAAGCTATAAAATAAAAACTATTAAAAGCATAACTAATATACATAATGAGAAAGTAGAGAGAATATATACATAATGAGAGAGAAGATGAAAATAGTATCAAGTTAATTATAGGCCAAATGTCTCAGAATTAAAAAAATATATCAAATAACACCCCCCCCCCCCCCAAAAAAAAAAAAGCATTGTCCCCAATGCTTAACAAAATAAGATTAAAGGAAGGGTGAGAGTGAAGAAAACTTCTTATGGCTCTGTGGCCATCTCTGTGTCCACACCTGTGGAACCGACCTTAGCCTCATCCAACTGAATCTCATCATCCTCAACTTCGGAAGTGTCTAGGTTGGTGAACATCTGACGTACTGCCTCGGCAGTGTCAGCAACAACGTCTGGCTTCTCAGACTGGCCAGCTGGTGTTGTGTGTGCTGCAAGATCTAGGCCTGGGTGATGCGGGTCAATCAGCATATCAAATGGAATGTCTCCGGCTACTGTAGGCTTGGTAACCTGTCTCCGGAGCTTGTCCACTGACTTCTTGGAGACCTGGGACTTCCTCATCTTATTTATATCCTTGACCAGCTCTTCTATTACTCACTTATGCTGCCCCAGAGTTGCCATGGTTGTGTTGTGATTCTCCAAGAGCTTCTTCAAAGTTTCTTCAAATGTGAGGGAATGTGGGGTGCCCGAATGGAGGATTGTGCTGCAACATGACTGGATATGTGAGATAGTTTTGCAGTAGCTGTCTGTATCTAGTTGTTGAGGCTCGCTAGTGTCTGGGTGACTCGCAGCACAGATAGTGGAGCAATGGGCATCGACACTGACTTCAAAGTCGAGGTTGAAGGCACTGAGGCTGAAGATGGGAGCATGGCTGCTGCACTATCTAAAGGCTCTGCTGAAGTGGATGGCATATCGGCTGTCTCTGCAGCTTTCATCGATGGCTCATCAGACTGGCCTATGGTGGTAGTCGGTTGACCCTTTTTCTTAGGGTTGTGTGCATATGATAATAGGCTATATTCATGTAGTTTATCGACCATTTACGCCCCCAACTTGTCTATGCTTCATTGTTATATGAAGGTTTACAAAAAAATGGCTCTAATTATGAATTTTGTGCTTTACAGGAGTAAGTCTTAATTATGAGGATATATGATAGTGTTTGGAGCTAATTTGGAGCAAGGAAAGCCAATCGGAGGTGAATGCGCGTGAAAGAAGAAGAAAAAAAAGAGAAAATAGATGACTTCGTGAGTGCGGGCCAAGCGTGACCGCGCTCAAGCAGTGGTCGCCAGGCAGAATGGAAAGCGATATGCGCGACCGCGCTCATCACTCCAAGGAACATTATTTTTAAGGGTAATTTCGTAAGTTCTGGGGAAATCCCCCTTAACCTATAAGAAGCCCATCTCTCCCAAAAAAGAGGTATCAAGGTTTTCAAAGGATTGTTGAAGGCAAAAAGAGGCAAGAGGCAAGGCGAAAGATTCGGCATAGAGTTTTAGCTTTCTTCCTCTTGTTTTGATCATTCATGATGAATTCTACTGTTATGGTTGTGAAAACGATTATGCGTAGCTAAATATTTAATCTAGGGTTTTGATGGAACCTATTGAAGGATGAAATTCTTGTTATGTTAATATAGATTTGCCAAAGTTTAATCTCTATTTGTTCAACTACGTTCTTGTTGTAGTTAATTGAAAGGATCCTCAATTAGTTGTGCCTATTTAGTATGTATTACTTGGGAGAGAGTGCATATTTAGGTAGTTGTTGAATAACATCACTCTCGACGTATATGAGGAATCAATAACCAAGTATTTAAAGGTGGGATTAGGGATAACGAAACCTTGGGTGTGATCTAACTGAGTTGTAATTAAATCCAGCTAGCGTAACTCGGGAGATTATGTCTAGTAAATTATCGTAATTACTCGGGAGAGATTTACGGTAGGAAGAGTGCTCATGGTCGATAGAGAAGATTAGGCAAATTTATATGAAACATAGCAGGAAGGGATTCCATCAATATGGGAAATCATAACCTTAGATCCTTCTCATTATTGTTTACAAACTGTTCTTAGTTAGCTCTTAGTTAATATAGTTCATTAAGTAATAGTTAGTAGAAAAACAACCAAT